>PVKE010033811.1:0-17721 GCA_004027555.1 Craseonycteris thonglongyai | reverse complement strand
TGGCTGGTGGCTAGAGATAGCCCGTTGCTTAGCAACATACCCTGCCCTGCCCTCCTTTGTCCCTACTGCATATATACCTCTGTAACTGAAATAAAATTTTGAGGCTTGATCAGAATCCTGTCTTGCCTCCATTTCTTTGTGTCTCCTGTCTCTCATCCTCCACAGGTTCCTCCTCTCCCTGCGTTGTCGTGCCCCACTGGTCGGGGCACACAACCCCACACCAGGCTCCCCAACTCAGAGTATTGGTGCCAGAAGGAAGAATCCCCATAACATCTATCTGTGAGTAACAGTGGGGATACCAATCATCCAGGTGAGATAGAAGTTATGCTAAACCCAGACTTCTCTTAAGGGGTCCAAACAGACTCACTCACAGGCACTCACCCTGGGTTACAGCAGAGGGATGGTGACTCAAGTGGTGTCAGAGGCATACAGGGGCCAGACTGAGGTGTGAGGTCTCGCAATGAGAGATGGAGAACAGTCATAATTTTCCCTGTATGGGGTCCTCCTCCCATAAAGCCATAGGCAGACACTGTCTTTCCTGTGTTGAGCCCACCACCCATGGCTGACTTTGAATCTGAATTTGTCTGGGGAGCTTTGCTCAGACCCCACCCCACCCAACTCCCCCAATGCCAGAAGCACTTTCTATGCCAGCAGCCAGCCTGCATTGCACTCTTTTTTGGATAACTATCAAAATTCATGGGCCCCACAAGGGTGGCAACAGGCTTTGGTATGCTCTAAGATTTTTGCTAGGTAGCTCCAGTAGCTCCAGTAGAATCTATATTAACCTGGTGACCACAAATTGTCCCACTCTAGTGACTCCCTGAGACCTTGCCTTACCCAACTTGCTTGCTGCATGAGGTTTTACCAGTGGCTAAACCTTAAGAAAGCCAGCAGCAGGTGACAGCAGGCCTTGGCATATCCTGGCTTTTTGAGGAGTTACTCCAAGGCCAAGTACTGGGGGCAGCCAACCTCAGTTTGCAGTGTGGCCTCTCTCACGTGCCTCCAGGTTTAGCATAGGCAATGAACAACTGCAGATCATTTTGTAGGACCTACTAGGTAGCCCTCAGCTGGCCACAGGCATTGAGTGAATCAAGCCTGAACTGAAGCCCCTTCCAAGAGGCCCCAGAACCAAAATATTTGAAAGTTGATTTCAGATCATGGCAAAGCACCACTCAGTTAGCCCCACAAAAAAATACACACAAAAAGTGGTCTCAACAAGGACCAGAGCCCCCTGAAATGAATCCCATGCAATAGGGTAAACCCCACAGAGCAGCCTTTATGCTGTGGACATGACCAAAACCATAGCCAATCAGCCTGAGGGTCAGTCCCACTCCCTAATATGTCAATAGCAATCAAGGCTTAACTATAACAGGAGGTCACTCATAACCCACACAAGGGATACTCCTGGAACACCCATAGCAGGTGATCATGGAGACTGTGCCAAGGCTCCAAAGAATACCTACAATATAAAGCCAATGAGCCAAGACTGGGAGACTTAGCAGTCCTACCTAAAACATATAAACAAACACAGAGAGGCAGCCAAAATGAGGTAACAAAGAAATATGTCCCAAAAGGAAGAACAGCAGAAAACTCCAAAAAAAGAACAAAATTATGTGGAGGCAAGCAACCTACCAGATACAAAGTTCAAAACAGTGGTTTTATGGATACTAAAGGAACTTAGTGATAGCAAGGAGATAGCAAGCATAAAGAAGACATAAAAACTATAAGAACAGTCAGTCAGAGTGAAGAATACAATAACTGAAATAAAAAATACACTAGAGGGAATCACCAGCAGACTAGATAAAGAAGACAATTAAATCAGCAATTTGAAAAACAAAGTAGTAGAAAATACCTAATCAGAACAACAAGAACAACAACAAATTCAAAGAAATAAGTTTAGTTTAAGAAACCCTCTAGGACAACATCAAGCATAACAACATTTTCAGCACAGGGTACCAATAGAAGAGAGAAAGCAAGGGATTGAGAATCTATTTGAAAAAATAATGACTGAAAACTTTCTGAACCTGATGAAAGAAATAGACATACCAGTCCAAAAAACCATAGAGTCCCAAACAAGATGAACTCAAGCAAACCGTCACCAAGACACATCATAATTAAAAGTCCAAAGGTTAGGGAATCCGGGCTAGCTAAACAGGTTAAGGACTTGCCTTGTAATCACAACATCCAGGGATTAAATCCCAGCCCTGGCCCTTGCAAACCCATATGCTGAACTGCAGCACGACTGGCAACTTCTGGGATGGAGGTGAAGGTTCTCACCATCCAAGCAGCAGGCCCCCAGTTTAGCTCCTGCTCTGCATGGCCCCACATCCACTTGTGTGGAACAAAACTATGTCACAACTAATGATGTACAACTATAGAATCTGCTTTGGGCCCTCCCCTTTCTCTCTCTCTTTCTCTCTTTCTCTCTCACCTCTCAAACAATATAATAAATCTATTTTTAAAGATGCCAAATGTTAAAGAGAAAGAGAGAATCCTAAAAGAAGCAAGAGAAAGACAACTAGTAACTTATAAGGGAGCTAATTTCTCAACAGGAATTCTGTAGTCCAGGAGGGTTTGGCATGAAATATTCAGAGTGATGAAAGACAAGGCCAGACAAGATTACTCTAACCAGCAAAGCTATCATTTAAAATTGAAGGACACTGGGGAAGCCGGGATGGCTCAGTGGGTTAAGCTCTCACTTTGCAGCACTGGGGACCGAGGATCGAATCCCGGCCCCGGCCCTTGCAAACCCATGTGCTGAACTGGGGAGTTCTCTCTCTGTCTCTGTATCTCTATCTCTCTCTCTCTCTCTCTCTCTCTCTCTCTCTCTCTCTCTTTCTCTCTCTCTCTGTCAAAAACAATAATAAATAAATAAAATAAAATAAAATAAAATTGAAGGACAGATAAAAGGCTCCCAGACATGAAAAAGCTAAAGGGATTCATTACCACCAAACCAGTGTTAGAGAGAATTCCTAAAGACAAAGAAAAAAATCATAAATATGAATAATAAAATGCCAATAGCTACATATCTATCAAGTATTTTCAATGAAAATGCAATGCTCCAATCAAATGACATAGGAGGGATGAACAGACAAAAATACAAAGTTTTTACATATGCTGCCTTCAAGAGACTCACTTCAGATTGAAAGATACACACAGACTGGAAGTAAAAGAATGGAAAAAAGATATTTCATGAAAATGGAAACAAACAAAAAAAGCTGGTATAGCAATACTTTTACCAGACAAAATAGACTTTAAAACAAAGGATAGGAGGAAGGGGTCATCAAATATACAGTGGTAGAAAAAGAACTGATTCTGGGTGGTGAGCACACAATGTAATACACAGACAATGTAATATAGATTTGTACACCTGGAACCTATGTAATTTTTAACAACTAATGTCACCCCAATAAAGTTAACAATTCATTTTAAAAAGGGGTGATGCTGGGATGGCTCAGTGGGTTGAGAGCTCCTCTTACAGCCCAGGGTCCCAGGATTGTATCCTGGCCCCAGCCTATGCGGACCCATATACTGAACTGGTGTGTGACCCCAGTTCTGTTCTCACCAGGGTGAGCTTCCCATGTGGGAGGCCCCCCAGGCCGACTCTTACCCCACACAGTCCTGTACCCATCTGTGAAATGAAATTATAGCAAAAACTAATGACGTACAACTACGGAGACTACTCTTGCCACCCCTCCTTCTCTCTGTCTCTCTCTCTGTCTCACTGTCTCTCTGTCTCTGTCTCTCTCTCTCTCTCTCTCTCTCTCTCTGTCAAAAACAATATAATTAAATCTTTAAATTAAAAAAAATTTTTAAGACTATAACAAGAGACAAACAATGACTCAATAATCTCACTTCTGGGTTATTTATCCAGAGAAAACCAAAACACTTCTTCAAAGGAACATGTGCATCCATATGTTCATTGCAGCATTGTTTACAATAACCAAGATGGGGAGGCAACCTAGGTGTCTCCTGATGGAAGAATGGATAAAGAGGAAGTAGTTCACATGTACAATAGAATATCACTCTGTCATGGAAGGGAATGGGTTCTTGACATCTGTGGTGACAGGAATGGACCTGAAGGGTATTGTGCTGAGAGGAAAGTTAGACAGAAAAGGACAGACGCAATGTGATTTTGCTTATATGTGGAAGGTAAGAATAAAATAAACAAACCAAACAGAAACAAACTCATAGATACAGAGAACATTTTGATGGTTGCCAGATGGGAGGGAGACTGGAGGTGTGGTTAAAAAATGAGGAAGGAATTAAGAATGTGCAAATTGGTTGTTATAAAGTAGTTATGGGGATGTAGGGTATAATATAAAGATAACAGTCAATAATATTGTAATAATTATGTGTAGTGTCATATGGGTACTAGATTTGTTGGGGTGATACATAAGAGGAGGTTGGGGGGGCAGCATAAAGAAGGGAAAGGAATTAAGAAGTAAACATTGGCAGATACAAAATAGTCATGGGGGTGTAAAATAATACGGAATAACTATTTATAGTGCCAGATGGATACTAGACTACTCAGGGGGATCACTTCTTACATTATACAACTGTTTAACCCAGGCCTGGGCAAATTTTTTCAGGGAAAGGGTCACTTCTAATTTTCTCCAAGTGTTGCACTCCATTAGCTATTTATTTTATTAATATATATAGCCTGTCACCCCAAAATCACTTGGTGGTCTGCCAGTGAACCACTAGCAATATCTTGCCCAGCCCTGGTCTAACCATTATGCTGTATACCTGAAATTAACATCAAATAATATTGAATGTCAACTGTAATTAAAAAATTAAAAATGGGGAAAAGGGGAAGGGGAATAAGAAGTGCAAATTTCCAGGTATAAAACAAATAAGGCATGGGAGTGTAATGCACAGAAAAGGGAATATAGTCAGTAATATTGTGATAATGTGGTACGGTGTCAGATTGGTTCCTGGACTTAACATAGCACTCAATTTTTAGGTATATAAATGTTGCACTATGGTGTACACTTAAAATTATTATAATATTGCATGTTAGCTATAGTTTTAATATTGTAAAAAAAACTGACATGTTTTAATATAAAAATATTAATAAACAAATAAAGTAAAAGGAGAACTCAACTGAGGATTCAATGCATGAAATAAAAAGAAGAAAAATACTCTTCATTTGAAGATGGCCTTTTGAACACTAATTAAATGTTATTCAATGTTCTATGAAACAGATGGGAACTTTATTTCATTTCATGTGAAGATTTAGAAATAACATGAAACTGAAGAACAATGTTTAGAAACCCAGAAACACTACCACAACCATTTATTGCACCCCCCAAAATTGATATTATTCAACAAAAACTAAATTTAGACAGACTTTTTGAGACTTCATCAACTTTAGAGTACAATAAAAGCTAAATTATAGAAATATTTTAATCTTCTGAAGATCTCATTTATATTTTCTAAAATAGCCATGTCTGTGTTAAGACAGAGTTTAGTTTATAATCTGTACCACATGCTACTATGTAATAGGTTTCTTTGTTAAGTTAGTTCATATATCAATAACTTAAGGTTGGGGCTTTTTGGGGGTTTTTTTCTTGAATTCACTAATATGGTAGGTACGATTACCATGAATATGCTTTTTTGAAGAAAAAGATGAATTTTTACTCCCTGAGGTGGGCCTAATTTGTCATTCATGGGAGTATATTTTAGGACATCAAACTGGGAGGGTGGGGGTGAGAGTGTTATGCATATGAAAATATTTTTAAACTAACCAAATAACATCACACCTAGTGGAAATTACAAAATATGGATCTGGTTGACCTAGGAAGAGAAAAAGTGGTAAATTCGGGTTAGAAAAATATAAAAGAAATTATAATATATTCATGTTAGGAGCTGGTCAGGAGCCTGAACGAACAGGTTTCTGGGGGCCTGGGTGGCAAGGCCTAGGACTCCCCTTCACCTCCCCTTGTGATTATCTATAGAAAAGAATGTGTACAAGCAGCTTTGCCTTCCCGGCCAGACCAGTTGATTGGTTACTAGGCCTGGGGTTAAAAAGATATGTATGGGGAAGGGTCTGCTTGTTCCTGTTATGCTAAAATGAATAACCCACCCTGTACTTATCCCACAATGTCTCATAATCTCTTCCCTATTCTTCATTATATGCTTTGATGATTGTTATCCTATCAATGTAAATCAATAAAAACCAGCAGTGAGGAGAGCTCTTTGCTAGATGCCTGGAAGAGCACTAGCCTCTGCTAGCTTGATTTTTCAAGACATTCCTGGTGCCAGGGTTGTCTGCGTCTCCAATTCGCAACATATTCAAGCAGAGAGACTAAAATAGAAGGCAGGTAGCAACATTCAGAGAATGCAAGTGGTCCCAAATGCCCACCTTTCCCCTTCTTCCAAAGCAGTCTACTTTTTCAGCTGTGTACATGGACATGAAGAATAAACAGTACATTTCCAAGAAGCTTAAGATACCTTTAAGCTCTACCCAATGAGATTGAAATAGAACTTCCTGTGACAACTTTCAGGAATCTTCCCTAAGAATCAATTGGTATTAGCCTCATCCTGTTGTCAGAATGCTTCGACATTATTTGATCTCAATCTAGAACTATGAGGATAAGAAGCACACCCTTGGTTGACAAAACAAAAGGTTAGAGGTCTCAGTCGTGAGGACTTTGTTGAGCGTAGCTGCCATACTATCCATGAATTGCTGTTTTTGCTCCCAAGGGTTGACATAACAAATTACCACAAACTGGGTGGCTTATAACAACAGTAATTTATTCTCTCATGGATCTGACGGCTAGGTGTACAAAGTCAATGTGTCATTAGAGTCATGTTCCCTTCAGAAATCTCTAGGGGAGTATCTTTCTTTGCCACTTCCTAGATTCCAGTGGTTGCTAGTATTGGGGAAATATAATCAAAAACAAAATCTTCTCCCAACCCAGAAAACTTTTCCATAAAGGTAGAAAGAAAGAAACAATTTCACTATTGAATAAGCATCAAACCAGAATGCAATGCCCATAACAGATAATCCACTAAAACAAACTTGTCCAATCTGCGACCCACGGGCTGCATGTGGCCCAGAACGGCTTTGAATGCAGCCCAACGCTAATTTGTAAACTTCCTTAAAACATTATGAGATTTTTTTGCAATCTTTTTATTTTAGCCCATCAGCTATCATTAGTGGTAGTGTATTTTATATGTGGCCCAAGACAATTCTTCTTCTTCAAACGTGGCCCAGGGAAGCCAAAATGTTGGACACCCTTCCACTAAGAGATTGCAAAGACAGAAAGAAATCTCACCATTTTATATAACCAAGCAGATGCAACTCCGTACACATTCTTGAGATGAACAATGACTAGTCCCCAAGTAAGAGAACTTGACAACTGCATTTGTCACACACTGTCTAGATTCACCTGGTAACTGAGATAGCCATCTGTTTGCTAACTGGCTTTATCCAAAGGAAAAGCAAACTTCTCATATCTTTGATAGGAGGTACTTTTGGAGTGAAGTGCCTACCAAACTTCTTACCCTCCCCAAAACTTGGGAGACAGGAATGCTATCTTCCTTAACGATTGCATTTCAAACAGATGGCTCACAAGTCCCTGAGAAAGACATTCCTGGTGGTCAGAAAACTGGCAAAATCCTCAGTAAGCCTTTAGCAGGGGTGTTGAACCTTTGAACCCTAAACCACACTGGAATAAGAATAATGGCCTTGAGCCACAAAGAAAAAAAGTACACCAATGCTAACAATAGCTGATGAGCTAAAAAACAAAAATCACAAAAAATTTTCATAATGTTTTAAGAAAGTTTATGAGTTTGTGTTGAGCCACATTCAAAGCCATTCTGGGCCACATGTGGCCCATGAGCCGCAGGTTGGAAAGCCTGCTTTAAAGAGATTTACTTCTAGGTTTTCAATTCTGTTCCATTGGTCTGTGTACCTGTTTTTCTGCCAATACCAAGCTGTTTTGGTTACTAGGGCTTTTTAGTACAGATTAAAGTCAGGCAGTGAGACACCCCCAGCTTTATTCTTTTTTCTTAGGATAGCTTTGGCAATTTGGGGTCTCTTGTGGTTCCATAAGAATTTGATGATTTTTTTTAAATCTATTTTTTGAAAGAATGTCTGTGGGATTTTGATGGGAATAACATTGGATCTGTATATTGCTTTGGGTAATATGGCCATTTTAACTATGTTGATTCTTCCAATCCATTAACATGGAATATCTTTCCATTTCTTTGTGTCTTCTTCAATTTCTCTTAATAATGTCTTCTAGTTTTCAGTGTATAAGTCCTCCAGATTCTTCGTTAGATTTATTCCTAGGTATTTCTTTTTGTTTGTTTGTTTGCAATTACAAAAGGAATGGATTTTCTCATCTCACTGATGTCTCGTCGTTGGCATATAAAAATGCAGTTGATTTTTGTAAATTAATTTTTTTATCCTATAACTTTATTGTATTTGTATAGTTTGTAATAGATTTCTGTTAGAGTCTTTACATATATGTCAAAGAAATAGAGAAAGCATGTATAGGTTAAAGTTTTCTAAAGTAAATTATGCCATAAAAAACAAGAAAGTGACAGGGAAGTCTCTTTCCTTATTTTCAGATGAAGACTCATTTCATTTGTATTTGCCCTTACATTAGCAACCCTTGGCATTCCTTGGCTTATAAATGCATTACTCCCATCTCTGCCTCCGTCCTCACAAGGCCTTCTCTCTCTAAATATCACTACATCCAAATTCTCTCTTCTTACAAAAATATCAGCCTTTGGATTAGGGCACACTCGAATCTAGAGAACTCATCTTAATTCGGCTATGTCGGCAAAGACCCTATTTCCAAGTAAGTTACATTTATAGGTGCCAGGGTAGGGAGAGAGGGAGTTAGGACTTAGACATATCTTACTGGGAGTAAAATTCAACCCATAACAATGGTCTGCCTACAAATTTGTATGATGAAGAAAGAAATTCTAACTTGGTTATGGTACCATTATTTGGAGTCACAGCCAAGTACTTCTGGGTTCTGGAAGAATCTGGTGACAAACTAAAGAATAGTCCTCACTAAACTAGGTGAGTTCTTCTCCTTTGGGGTGCAGCAGAAGATACCCTGGGCCATCTCTTTTGTCACTTATCCTTTACCGTCCCAACCCCCATCTCGGTCACCCTTAAATCACCACATCAGTTGCAACCTTAAAGGGTTGGCTACATTTTATCTCCTCATCAAGCTAATACTTAAAGTTGATTTAAGAGGAAAAAATAAAAATTTTAATTTCTTAATTACAGTGAAGGCTGTAAGAGACATGTTAATTGTGGCAAGCACTTTAAAGAGAGTGTGTTTCAGTCAAAATGCGATCAAGCTATCAATCAACAGATATAAATTATTGAAGTTAAATCCTTGGCTCTTTTTCTAGGGAGAAGCAAGTGTTGAAAGCAGGGAAGTTTTGTTTTTCAAAGGTCATATCCAGAATAATATAATTAAAGTAAAAGCAATTTTTGAAAAGATAAAATGGAAAATAGATTCAAACTCCTAAAATATTTAAATATTTAGAATTTATTACTAGACCAACTACTAAAATCTCAAACATGCCATAACAACAAAATAAAAAGCCCCTTTGTTTTGTCCCTGTGGTGATTCCAAATTGCCCGAGGCAGACTCACTTTTCTCTGTTGCTATAAGATTATACAAAATGCATGCCAGGGCAGAAAAGTAAAGAACTCAAAGTGAAAACAGATCTGCAGAGGTAAGATGTGTGTGCAAGTTGTGCATAAGGAGGTCATCTACTGCAAGCAATGGGAGAAGGAACATACGAGTTGAATGCTGTATTGCTTAAGGAAAGTAATTTTAAAAGCCCAAAGCTTTTAAAGACTAAGAATCTCAGAATTCTAGAATTGCACTGAGTTTAACATCACCTGTATAAAATCCAAAGAGGTACAATAATTAAAATTTGACTGTTCCTCTAGAAATCATATACGAGGGCTGTCGTAAAGTATCCAGCCATATAACAGTTCTCATTATATTGACAATGGCTAGATATTTTCTGGTCAGCCCTCATATCTCAAATACACAGAGATGTTAGATAACAGGTGGTTGATCCCCAACCCTTGAGCAAGGACACACAACACGCATTTGTGGCAGAGATGGTAAAACTAGATGCATCTCAGGTCATCTTAAGATTTCTATATATTTTCCCACCAAGCCTCCTGCCTTCTAGGATCCTCACCAAACAAGCCATCTACTAACCAACCATATTAAAAAGTACCCCATTTATATAATAGATGTGACACTGAAAAAATGGTTTTTAATTCTATATATTACCAAGGTGAACTCCATTTTAAATGTAATAAATTTGCTTGATTTTAAAAGAAGCGTATGCTAAAAGAAAAAGAGCCAAATGTCAAAAACTGAAATAGGAACCAAGAAAATTGCAAGCTAGAGGAACTGACCCAAGACAAGAAATATAGCAACAGGAAGTCAAGTGCAAGGGAAGCCAACAGTAAGGTCAAGACGAGAAATGAAGTCTAGTTGGTAGCAACTCTGATAACACTAATTGTGTGATTGGCATGTGTGGATCAGCATGTAACTCTGGAATAAAGTTTGACCCGTTAAAGAGCTAAATGTGCATGGACACAATATTTGCCCTCAGACTTCCTACCGTCATCTAAACTGCCATACAGACAACAGGGAGAGGTTGATGTTTTCCCAACTTCACCCATTGAAAAGCCACTGTATAAGTCTAGGGCTCATCTGAGTTCAGCCAGAGACTCTCAGATATGCTTCTTCAGTCTATACCTCTGCCTACCCACATGTGCTGCTGGACTAGTTCTCTTTTAGCTACTGCTTCCAACCAGCTTCTGTCCTCTATCCCTGTGGAATTCTATGGCCAAGAGACCAGCACTGGCAGTTTTTATCCTGCCATCTCCGCCTTGATGACTGGGAGTGGATGGGAGATTAGGCAGACACCTGCTCATCAGCCCTGACTGAAAGCAGCGGACACATGGAAAGGGAAGCTAAAGATCACAAAGCCAAGTATGGAAATTATGCTCTCAATGGCGAAGGGCTAGGGGACATAGGTGTGATACAGGGAAGACCCTAACCTGGCTCTCCTCCCAACTACTACCCTATGTTCCCAGATCCTAACAACCAAGGCCTAATGCCAAAAATACTTCACAGAAAGTATAAACTTTGCACAAGTTGGGTTAGTTTATAGTCTTTTTTTATTATAAGTTTAGGTATAGTGATCAATAATGGCAACAATCACAAATACTTGAGCCAGGATTAGAAGCCTCTTCTACTAAGAATCCTCATATCTTCTGCACATTCTAAGCTTCACTTACTTTTTCACTCCTTTATTGAGTGGCTAGCAAGAAATACCATTTGCTTTGTCTCATATGAAAAATAAATTAGTTGGAAGAACATAAACTTTCCTGTTGCCTCTAAGTCATTTATGCATTCAACAAAGATTTACTAAGCACTGACAATGGCCCAGGCAATGTGCTGTGCACTGGAGATTCAAAATATCAGTAAGTCACAAACTCTTGTTTCACTTGGCAAACATTTTGGAAACAGCTGTCTTTATCTGCTGGGCAACAAGCAAGGCTATATGGCATCCTGGTGGTTATTATACTGAAGGAATTCAGTATCAGGTGGGCCCTCCCAACCTGTCTTCCATGACCTTCTTTTTCCATAACTTTTATTTCTATACTCCTTTCCCATTTCCTTCCTTGACACTACCTGGTACTCTCTCCTTATTGAGCCATTCCCAGCCTGAGATGTTATATTTCAGTGCTCTTCTCTCTTGTCCACCTGCTCTCTTATTCCTTTTTTCCTCCTGAACTTATTCTTTAGCTTAACTGAGTCCACCAATGTGGTTTATTCTCCCACTTTCTATTTTTCTTCCCTGTTTACTATAACTGCTAATTAAAATATACCTTTTACTAAAAACCAAATCCTTGCCACGTGCCTTTATAGAAATGCTCCAAATCTGAACCAATATAGCTATTCAGCTTCTTTGCTCCATAGACAAGTTTCTAAGTACCACTTAACTAAAAGATTTCTCACACACACACACACAAAAGCTATGAGATCATTTCATTTAAATGCCTACATATTTACAATCTAGACTCCCTATTGGATAACAGACACTTTTGTTTCCTTGAGAGTCTTCCTTCCATATTGCATCTTGAAGTTGCCCCATATCTTTAGGAGTCTTTCTACATATTCAGTTCTTATACTTCTCTTTTCCTTTGCTGGTTGATGGTCTTATCTACTTCACAGAGGAAATGAAAGTCACTGGCACAGGCTGCTCTCAGTGGGTTTCCTGACTCCTTCCAAGTTCATGCCTGTGCACAGGCATCAGGTAATGGAAGGAATGTTTTAGTCCCTGACTTTGCTCTGCCTGGCCCGTGTTTGTAGTAAGGAAGTTCAAACTCATCTTTCCACACCTATCTTTCCATTTCTCTCTCTTAACTTCATACAACAATTGTCTTTCTTTCTATTAATAATGAATCCCTCTGCTCTAGTCTATACCCCAACCTCTTCCTCCTCTTAGGAACTATATGTCATGGTTTTGTCTGTTGACCTTAAGTTGCCAGATATTCCTCCATAAAAATGCATTTATTTGGAAACAGCAAAGAATTACAACTTGGGACATGTGGTCTAGTGGTGAACTACACATAAGTACAGAGAAACAAAGAAGAAAAATGCTCTTTTATTGACTTGGGAAGAGCTGTTGGAAATGAATATGCCATGAAGGAAACTGAAAGTTCAAAGTTTAGGGACTTTTCCTTCACTGAGTGACAGTCTCCCATTGGCTGAGCTGTGAAGGGAAAGAAAGAATTTGCTTGCTCCTGGAGAGATTGTAACGTAGTACATAACACTTTCTATTGGAAATGCAGGTTTATCTTTCCTGGTGGGGGTCAGTAGTGAGTGAGAGTTCTCTCTTCTCCCAATTCCATTTTAAATAAGAGTTCTGTTTACTAACGTTTCGGGCGTCCTCAAACTTTTTAAACAGGGGGTCAGTTCACTGTCCCTCAGCATGTCCACACGTGCGCACTGCGGGCTCGGGACGAGTCGGCTGCTAAGCAGGACAGGCAGCATTGGCAAAAACACCCAGCGGGCCGGATAAATGTTTTCGGCGGGCCGCATGTGGCCCGCAGGCTGTAGTTTGTGGACCCCTGGGACACAATCTAACAATCAGAATAATGTCTTTATTTTAGATACTCTAAAAAACTGAGGAAAATAAAATTACTCTAACAAACCACACAGGGAAAACCACTTTCAATATTTTGGTGGAGACTTCATCAGTCTTCTTTACCTCTACATGCCCACCATCCAGTTCTATGTCAAGGGCTCAATACATATTTATTTAATAAAAAATATTACATGATAAATAAATAAATCCTTGATTATTAAAAGCAAGTAAAATAAGTCTTTGTTGTTTAGATTTGTCAGTACCTATTTATCATTAGTTGTTTGTCATCTCACCCAGAGTGAGATGAATTTCTCCAGCAGCCACAGCCCAGACCACCTGTGTGGTGGCCAGAGTAAATCTCTGCACCTCCCTTTTCCCTCAGACCCTAAAGATGGTAGAAGAAAAAGCAACCTGCAGTCTGGGAGCAATTGGGACCTTCTCAGAGCGGTAGAAATAGCAGTATTTGGGGGAGAGTACAATACTAATTTCCACAAAACTTCTAGAAGAGAGCCGCTTAGGCCCACTTGGCTGTTCTATTCTTGTCCACGAAGGCCATCAAGAAGTAGAGAATGGAAGTCAAGGAATGAAGAGGAAGAATTCCATGAAACAGGACATCAGGAACCTTGATTATTATAGAAGAGTGTTCCTTCCACCAAGAGTTGCCCATTTTGAATCTCTTACTATGTACTGCTCAGGGTGGTTGAGCAGCCAGCCTCCTGTTAAACACTAAGCACTGTAAAATACAAATGGAATAGGATACATGAAGGATTACTTATAGCACACTAAACCTGAATACCTGAATACATTTTCTATTTTACTTCCCAGTGACCACCTTGCATAAGCTGCTAAGGGTAAAGACCCTAGATTCTAAAATGCTGGTTTCTTAGAACACAATAACAGGTATGAGGAAGGAAAAGCAACTGGAGAGTTATGCAAATCCATAAAATGGGGCTTTGTTCTCTGCTGTTAGAGAAAGAGATAAAAACCAAAAGGGAGAGGAAGCAGGAGAATTTTAAAAGAAGAGTGTCAGAAGTGTGAAGGATTTGTCCCTATTACCACTAATCATTGCTGAAGCTAGGTGGGAGGTGGGGAATCAGAGAAGAAAAAAAGCAGGTACAAGTTTGTCTCCTATGAAGTTTGGGGGTCCAAGAACAGGGAGAGGTGTATTCTTAAAGACACCCCCAAATTTTCTCCCACAGTCAAGTTTGGTATAGAGTCATTTATACATTTGTTTTCATGACCCCAAAGCCAACTGGGAGAATGAGCCAACATGCCAACAATCCACTCAGCAGAGTGGTTGGTGGCCTAACTTTGCAGGTTGGCAGGATCAGCGATGCCATATCTCTGGAAACCATGCAGGCATCCCAAAGGAGAAACCCTCAGGCCCCTTAATGATCACCTGGCAGAGCCTGCATAAAATACTGTAACACTTCTAAGGGACCCTGACAGATGGTAACACAAGCAGTGGATAACAGCAGAAAAGCAAACACATAAACCACATAAAAGCGAGAAGCCTGTGAGACCACACAGAAGCAAGCCCTCTGCACCACCAGCATGTGGCCAGTCATGGAAGTGAGTCTTCTCCCAGCACACACTCACATATGCACCCACACAGCACACAGATACACACACACTGCACACACAAACCTTAACCTACACACATACACACAAACACATTTACACACCAAATGTGAGTGCATGCACACATGCACACACACATACACACAGCTCCATCAGACAGCAGGCAGGACCAGGGAGGAAGACAGAACATCTTGGTAGATCATGTGAATTAAAATGTAACTAAGAAAATAATCCTGAATTTCCATGAAAAATCATTGAATTGCACCGGCTTTTCTTGGAAGAGTCTGAATAAGTTTTCCACAATCATTGGAAATTCACCTCAATATCTAGATAGTCACATCTGACAATTTTTGTGCTCAAGTTTAACATAGTACATAACTAAATTTATTTCCATTTAATAAGAAAATTGTGTCTAAAATTTTCTTACAGAGGACATGAAGGAGATAAATCAAAACCTGTGACTCCACCAGAATGGAATTTCAAGTCATGAAGTTACAACTCCTTGAATATTTTACTCTAAATGATAAGTGTATTGCCTGGCCCTGGCTGAGGGGCAGAGACTGGTTGATTGGCAGCACTGGCCCAGGTCCACCTGAGGACGACACCTCACTACCACGCAGCTGAGTGTACTTTATGAACCACGTGCTACTATGTATGCCTGAAGTACTTGAGATGCACATTTGGAGAGACTTTGCCACCTAAATGCAGAGCTTGATTAAGCACTTTAGTAGGATGATTGTACAACAGACTGAAGTAAGCACACAACTGGTCCTTCAGTCTGGGAAGCCACATGGTTCACCTCAAAGTATTGTAAGGAAAATTGGTATAAAGTTATCTCTGATCCAGTGTCCAAAATTTCAGTTTCAGCTTACCAGCCCCCCAACGAAGCGGAGCCCTAGTCACCCAGGAGAGGATACAGTGGCATATTTTGCTGATGTTAGACAGGCAGCCACAGAAGGAGAGTGCTCAACAAGAGGAAGGACAGAGGTTGTCAAGGCAGCCCCTTCAGGATGACCTTCCTCTCTTTGAGAAGACCCCAAGCAGGCAAACCTGTGTCCTTACCAAATCTGTCTCCAGAAGAGCCTCAACTGAAGACACCACTGGTGAATGAGGGAGCCCTGCAGAAGATTTGTGCTCTTGAAAATGAACTTGCTGCTCTCAGAGCTCAGGTTGCCAAAATGGAGACCCTGCAAGAACAGCAAAATCTCCTTACAGGTGATATAGATTCTACCACGTCTGTTACCACAGCACATTTTGTGCCCCCTCCTCCACTCCTCCCTCCATCAGCGCTCCACCAAGCACATCTGCTATTAATCTGATCAGAGAGCGAAGAGAGAAAAAAGCCTCTGCTGGACAGACTTTGGATAAGAGCAGCCCAAAGAAACCTGATATGCCAAATATGCTCAAGATTCTTAAAGATAAAAACAGTATAAAACCTTGGTCAGTAAAAAGATCAGAACAAGATATCAAGCCCAAAGTGGTGGATGCTACTGACCCTGCTGCCCTCATAGCAGGGTCAGAAATGTGCTTACCCAAGCGATGGCCAAGGTGAAGCTGAGAAAGGAATGTCAAAGTCTGCATCAGAGGTCATCTCAGAAACAGCGCGCAATGGGCCACCCAGGTTGAGGCCCACAGGAAAAGTGAAGGCTTTTTATTGCAAATGTTTCAAGTTCCTGAGGAGCTGAAAAAGACTATACTGGTTCAGCTGCTGATTTGTTAGGGCTGTTAGGCTGGTAAAATTAACACTATTGAGTAAATACATGAATTTAGTATTCAGTAGTTTCCTTTTAAATCTAATTAGAGGGTTAAGCAATAACAAAAGCACTCTCCATTTGCTTTTATGAGGTCAGTTCTGAAGTTTTTCAGAACATACCTGTATTCTGACCTAACATGTTTTAATATGTAGCCAGGATGTTTAGGTTTCCAATCTTGAAAGCAATTATTAGATTTTAGAATAAAGAAGAAATAGTTATGGATGTGAGTTTTTAATTCTTTTTTTAAATGCACCATACAAACTTTATTTAACAACAGTAACAGGTAAAGTCAAATAAGCACTTACATTAAGGGAAAAACTGACTAGAAGAAATTTTAAACACCTTACAGTAACCTACTTGCATCTGCATTTAACTGAGCTCTGTTGCTGTGAATACAGCCCATGCACAGGTATGGATGAGTGATTTGTACACTTTTCAAATATCCACTGAACACTACTGTATATATACATATACATCAAACTTGAAAAAGATTTACTGGACGATCCCCCGATACACTTCATTTTTATTGATCTTTTGGAAGAGGTTGTCTAAAAAGAAGAATATGTGCTTCTGGCTCACAAATCATAATGAACCCAGCCTACACTCTGTTGGACACCAACTCTCCTCCCCTCCTCTTCTGACATCAGATGAATTTGGGGTACTTGTTTAGAAAGTTCTCTGGGTAACATGGCATAGTGCTTGCTGAAGTACTTCTCTGAGTTGTGGATCTGCCCATGGGCCATTCTGCAGGCAAGTGGGTGGCACAGAGAGGGAGTGACAGAGCAGGAAGAGCCGGTGCAATGCATGAAACCTCTGCCTCCAGCCCAGGCAACAACTCAACTGCCAAGTTTTTAATTCTTAACACTAATTTATCTGTACAAGTGTTCTTGCATATATTTGGATATGAAACAGTCTATGTAGAATTATACGATCAGGGTACAGTTATTCATTTTCAGTCATCGTTTACTGTTCAGTGATGAAAGAGCTGGCATAGCGCAGTTGGTTGGAATATAATGGTTGAGACTGGAATCTTCTTACCTTGAACAGAACTTTTATCTGAAACTCTGTCGTGCACTTTCTGGGAGATGGGTGTGAGTAGGAACCAGATAACATTCACTGCCTAAGTTCCATAATGTTTTCCTTTATAAAGGGAAGTCAAGGACCATGAAAGCCGCTTTCACCTCAGTGTCATCCAGTGCTAAGGAAGAAAATGCAGTTTTCA
>PVKE010033810.1:0-17726 GCA_004027555.1 Craseonycteris thonglongyai | reverse complement strand
ACAGAGAGAGAACTGAACTGGGGGAGCTCCCCAGTTCAGCACATGGGTCCACATGGGCTGGGGCTGGGGCCGGGATTCGATCTTCGGTCTCCGGTGCTGCAAAGTGAGCACTCAACCCACTGAGCCATCCCAGCTTCCCTATCTACTGAATTTTAAAAGCACATGCCCTTGGATCCAGCAACTCCACTCTTATGGGTCATTCAGAACCCTCTCTAGAACAGTGGTCAGCTAACTTTTTCTATAAAGGTCCAAATAGTAACTATTTTAGGCTCTGAGCCATGTGGTAACTGTCTCCACTGCACCATTCTCACTGTAATGTGAAATCAGCCATCGACATTAAATGAGTAAGCATGGCTGTGTTCCAATAAAACTTTATTTACCAAAAATGACTATGGCTGGGATTTGGCCTGCAGGCCATAGTTTGCCAACTTCTTCAGGAGGTAAGAGAAGCAGAAAGGCTAGGCAGAGACCACTGCTGTCCCTAAACTCCATGTATTCCCCATAGCAAAAAAAATCTGCAGCCAGGACTGGGATGCTCAATCAGGACTGCATTTTTCAGCCCTCTTTGCAGTTTGACGACCATGAAACTCAATTCTCAATGATGTGTGGGCAGAAGTTCTAGTTCCAACCTCTGGCTCATTTGCTTAAGCTAAAGATTTCTTAAGAAGAAATCCCTGTTCTTTTACCTCTTCCGATTGACTGCTTTGCTGACAAGGACCAGAATGATACTGAGCTATATACTGGAAATGGCAGCACTACCATCAACCAGAAATGGATGGGGTAAAGTGGCCCACAGCCCCACACATAAGAGAAATTGTTCCAAACCTGGTCTGGGGGAAACATGTTTGCTTGCACAATCTCTTTCTCAGAAGTTAGCATTCCTGATAAAATGCTTAAGCAATTTTCTGTGAACTTTAATAGGATTAAAGTTTGCTCTAGGAAACCAATTACCCACAGGCCCAATTATCCACACACTCAGTTGCCAACTGTCAATCAAGGGTCTAGTGACCTTTAACCAGACTTTCTTCTATTTCTTGTCTAGTCTAACAATGATTAACGGAACTCTTTTCCCATCAAATGTCCTGCCGAAGTGAATTTGGTAAGTGAGCTTCTAGGCTCCATTTCCCTTATATGTGTGATCATAAATAAGACTTTGATGCGTGTTTATAGCTAAATTGTCTGAAAAGTTTTCTTTAACACTTAGAACACTCACCTGACACCATAGCATGTGCATAAGAAATAAATTTATTTTTCTTTGGTCTCTACTGTAGCAGCCTAATCTACTGAAATATGGTCACACTTTATAAATTTGCTTAAATTCACTGAATGCTTACTTTGTGCCAAAGACTATACTAAGCACTTTAGATGCATTGTAAGTCCTGAAACTCCATTTCTTTCACACAGTAAAGATCTGCAGCTAGGACTAGATACCAGATACGTTATTCTTTACCGCCTTAATGGGGATTCTTCTTAGAAACAATGAGCAACCGATGCAAGTTTTACCACTAGCGTTAAATTATTTTCTCCAATAGGTTAATTCACTGCATTTAGAAAATAAACAGAAACTTACTGCTTTCAGAAGACCAATTCCTGACAGTAAAGCTCAATACAATAGTCGTGGTTAGGGCAGATACGGAGAAAATGCAGCACCTCTTAAAAGAGGTATGATTCCCCTCGTTCTATCAGCATCATTGGGTCAGACCTGGCGGTGGAATTTTATTTTTAATGCTTTCCAAACAGGGACTTTATTTTTACAGGCTGAGAAGCACCACACACTTTATCTGTGTAAGACTGTCTTACTGGTCCTTCAGAAGACAAAGCTTTAAAGGTGCTCTTCAAAACTCTTCTTCCAAATGTCCCTTTCTTTTAGGAGAAAGAAATCGCCTTATATTGGCCCTCAAGACTTAGCTCAGTTTTAAACCAACATCAAATTATAGACATAGGAGGAAGAATTCAATTTTGTTTTGAGGAATGGACTGGTCTGGAATATTTTTACAGTCTTTTCTCAAAGAGGGATTTAAAAGCAAATGCAAGATTGGATAGAGCTTTGGTTTTGGTTTGTATAGTGATTTAGTGGGATCCTTTCTGCCCCATGGTACTTATGAGGCAAGGAACAGAGGCGTGGTCTCAAATGGGAGTTGTGCATCAGTCCACTATTGTAAATAGAGGAATAACACTGGGGACACACCTAGGGGCGGGATTCCTGGGGACCACAGCCTCTGGGTCCCTTAGCATCAGAAGTGTTCATCAGTTATATGACTCCTCCGTGTAGTCAAAGAGTGGTGCTCTGCTGTATAGGGTGAATTCAGAGTCACCAGGAGGTACCTAAATCTCCACTTCCTGATCTGTTAAATGGAACCAATGCTACCACCTACCTGGTAAGACTCTTGGGAGAGCAATTCTGTTGTGTTTAAGCACACACACTCTGAAGGCCTACGGGCTAAATTTTAATCCTTATGCCACTCAACTGAAGTATAAAACCCTAGCAAGTAACTTCCTTGTGCTGAAACTTATTCACCTCTATAATGGGGACAGTTAGAACATCTCTCTCATGGGATTACTGTAAGGATTAATTTTTTAAATGTACATGGGGGTTCAGATGGTGCCTAACATGTATAATTGGCATTATTCCATCATTGCTATTACTCTTTACCAAGAGAAGTTTCCAGCCATGTCACAGTATTGGCAGGGGTTGACAGCAATCCCTGGAACCCCAAAGATAGCCTTCCTTGGAAGAGTGATCTCAGGAAAGAGAAGGTCAGTGAGTGCAGGTAGCTGCAGTGGGTCTGCTGCAGTCTCCTGGGGTGGGCTTGCCCTGGGATGTGGCTATGCCCATGAACACAGGCCGGCGCTCAGATCTGCAGTTTGGGGAGCTGGAACTCTGTGCACCCACTCACCCTAACCCTGTAGGACTGGATGTCCCCCTGGACACCCTCTGTGGCCCTCTCAGGTGAACCAGTATCTTGGGACAGTGCAGGACTCCTCTCTACCAAGGACACACTCTGGCAGCAAGAAAGAAATAGTAGAGACCATGTAGGGACTGTCCCCCTGGTCCTTTGAGTCTAAGAAAAAAAAAAATCCTGGAATCTATAGGCATTTTCAGGTCAGGAAAGTTTCAAGAGAAAGGTTTTGCAATTCTTGTGCAGGAGAAAAAATTAAGTGATCTATTTTAAAAATAGTTTATCCACCTATGCATCCATCCATTTACTTTAAAATAACTATTGAATACTCACTATGTCAGGCACCGTTCAAACACTGCGGGGTAGGGAGAGGATTGAGGAAGTGTTTGTCAAGGGTATCACGTCTCAGTTATACAAGATAAATAGTCCTAGAGATCTGCCGTACACCATAGTGACTACAGTTAACAACAATGTACTGTACATTTTTAAACTTGCCAAGAGTATAGTTCTTAAGTGTTCTTATCACAAAAATAAATATGTAAATAAAGAGGATGGGAGAAAACTCTTGGAGGTGACAGATATGTTTATGGCACTGATTGTGGTGATGGGTTCACAAGTGTATATCTCCAAACTCACCATGTTGTACACATTACGTATGCACAGCTCTCTGTATGCTGATCATACTTCAAATAAAGGGTTAAAAAAAAAACACCAGGGACACAACAGTGATCAAGGTAGTCAAAGAGATGTGACATCTGTGTTGTGGAGTTCGTACAAGACATCAAATATGGAATTGTTTTGTAATGTCAAATGTGGCTTTGCAATTTACACTTGCGTTCTGACTCACCCACCCATCTCAAGAAGGGCATACAGCCATCACCCAGGAGTAAGGGCACCCACGTACAGTGATGGTTATGCCCAGCCAAACGCTGACCCCATTAGCCTGCCCCCAAGACAGACATGCTCCTTGAAAAGGAATTATTTCTTTGGGTTCAGATGGTGCAAATGCAAGATTCCTTATTCAAATACAATAGCCCTGCAGCCAGCACGTATTACACCACTGTCAGAAACGCCTTTCAAGTGTAACAGCAACAGGGAAGATGAAGAAATACTGGAGAGGGACAGAATCTAAGAGAGTGCTTCCAGGAATAATAAGGCTGGAGGATTAGAAGGGGGTTGCCAAGAGGTTGAAGAAGGGTGAAGTGGGGTGCTGAAGGACTCTCTAGAAGAAAGGATCAGAAGGCAACAGGATAATCAGTAACAAATGGAATGATGTCTGGCACTGGATTATGTAATTAACTACTCCTGTCTATTTCACATTTATCTGAACCTCTTAATGGTTCATAGTCATTTTTGAAAGTATATACCTTATGTAACAATATGGAGAAAAATCTTCTTTACTCAGGAGGAGAACTCACCCATCCAAATGTTGTTAATATGCATAACTAAGTTAGAAGCCTTGATGGGGGAGGCCTTCCGGAGATGCTTGGTGACCATTCTGGGGTTAATTCCAGGGTCGGACTTGCTGACGAGGGTCTATAAACTGGGGACACAAGCTAAACAGCCAGGATAAGAAATGAGTCTTCAGAAGCTGTTTGGGGTAAGAGACAGGGAATGACAAGGTTGCTGGCAGAAGACAGAACAGGGATGAGAGCCTTATTAGTTCTCTATTATGTGGTCTGTGATGCAAATCCCCTTCCCTGTTTCCACATGAAATCTTTAGTAAAAAGTCCAGTCCAGTTAATGTGTCCTGGAGCTGGTAGAGATGTGAGGGGGCATCACCAAAAACCTTAGGGACTAGAGCGAGCAGCAGCTATCCACAGGAGGTCTGCCTCATCGGGATTCCAGCTGCAAGTACTTTAAGAACTCAATTGCACAGGGCCCAGTGCCTGGAGCAGGCTGCTTAAGGCAGAGTCATAACTTTGGAGATGGGATTTCTTTTTTTTTATTTTTATTATTTTTGACAGAGAGAGATACAGAGACAGAGAGAAGGGGGAGGGCCCAGAACAGTCTCCATAGTTGCACATCATCAGTTTTTCCACATAGTTTTCTTCCACAGGTGGACAAGGGGCTGCACAGGGCAGGAACTGGGCCGGGGTCTCACCCCAGTGAGAATTGAACTGGGGGAACTCCTCAGTTAAGTATATGGGTCCACTCGGGCCAGGGCCAGGATTCAATCCTCGGTCCCCAGGGCTGCAAAGTGAGTGCTTCACCCACTGAGCCATCCCTGCTTCCCTGGGATTTCTTTTTTTAATGGTAGTCTGGGTATTCAAACTACAGCGTTTTGAAGAAGCAATACAAAAATCAGTATTTTGCATTTGAAACCAGGCTCCTACTTTACAAAAACAAATATGCCTGATCCTCAGAGCTCGAGGTACATAGGTATATGAGGACTGTCTAGAAAGTATCCAGCCATGTCACATGAAAAATAGAGGCGTTTATGGCTGGATTTTTTTCCAGACAGGCATCATAATTTTCCTATTTTCCAGGAGAGACATGACTCTGGCTCAGCAAGACTAAAGAACTCTACAAGGTCACATTTCCCAAGGGTGACAAGAACCAGAGAACCTACCATAGCTCTCCAACTGAGAGACAGACATAACCTGTGGGGATGAGCGCCACACTTGAGCAGAGAGCTTCATGCAGCTGATTTCCTAAAAGTGAACTCTGTTTTCTTCTCCACCAGAAGGCTGCTGCAACACCATTGGGTGGCACTATTGCTTACATTTTAAAATGGCCGGCTGTCAAGCCAAGCCACATTTTGCAACCCAGCAGCAGAAAGAGCAGAGCATTCTCCGAGGAATTCTAGAAGCTTCCCACCATCACCAAGATGGTTCAACTACAGAAGGTTCAAATAAGTAAAATATGATTTCTTGGAAAATAACCCAACTTATGTACAAAAAAGATAGTCTACCAGATTCGGTAAGCATCAGCATCCTCCTTACAGTTTCCATGCAATTTGCCATCCTAAGGAGCTCCACTCTGGGTCCAAGACAAGTTGCCAGATATTGCCACTCACTTCTGCTTAGGGCTAGTGGGGGAGGCCTACTGCTTTGTGGCTTTTCCTTTCTGCAAACATGCTTAAGCCTTAGTTAGTCGATTATCCCCACGACTCCTATATCCATTTACAGTAACTTCTATTCAGAAAAGTTCCACCTCTTGCACTAATGGGAGCTTTGATGAACAACTCAAGGTCCCTAGCTACTGTGTTTAGCTACGGTACTAACCCTGCCTGGATTTCCACAGCCTTTCTCAGCACTATAGAAAAAAATGGATCTTTAAGGAGTAGAATGATTCTCATTACTCCTCCTCACACACCCACCTCACGAGCGGACAGAAATCAGCCTGGGCAACAGCCAGCAAAATCAACACTGGGAACAACAGTCATTGTCTAGCACATCACACACACGTATGCCACACACAATGAAACCTTATTCAACAAAGCAACCCTGGAGTAATTGTCTTTTTCACTGATTTAAATAGCTCCTTACATGCTGTGGCTCCAGAGTAAAACCAGATATGTCCACTGCTAATTGCATTACAATGAGAGATCCCATTATCACAATGGATTACCTGTGCCACCCTTTCTCGGGGGCACAATCCCAGCTTATGGCAGCCAGAAGAGCAGCAATGGAGAAGGAAGAACCAAAAGTGTAGTCATGTTTAAAATGGGAAGGAAAAGACCATAAAGAGTTATAGCAACATTGGAGGCCAGTGGGTATGACTGGTGGTGAAAGCCCGCCCCATTCAAGCCTGGTTTCTAGGAAAATGAAAAGGAAAGGCCCCAAGACAGATTTTAAATGAAGTTCTCTCTTTGCTACTCAAAGCATGGTCCACAGAGCAGTATACAGCAAGGCACCTCCTGAGGGCTTGGCAGAAATGCAGAACCTCAGGCTTTGCCTACACTTACTAAATCAGTCTGTGTTTTAGCAAACACGCAGGTGCTATGCAAACACCCTGAAGTGTGAGCGGCTCAGCTCTAGCTCATTGGGTGTGAGGAAACAGGAGCCTCCTAAAGATGGGGGACCCAGTTCTTCCAGTTTGGCTAGAATGAACCTAGCAGAAGCAATTAAGAAAGGAAGTAAGGTTTTAATTTTTTTCAATATGTTACAGCCCCTCTTGCCAGTGAATTTTGAGAGTGAGTCAACTGGACACTGTGTTGACTTTGACAAGTTATTTATTTATTTATTTATTTTTAAGATTTATTTTATTGATTTTTGACATAGAGAAACAGAGACAGAGAGAAGGGGGAGGGCCCAGAGCAGTCTCCATAGTTGACAGCATTAGTTTTCCATATAGTTTCACTCCACAGGCGGGCACGGGGCTGCGCAGGGCAGGAACTGGGCTGGGAGCCCCCACATAGGTCCCGGCAAGAACTGAACTAGGGGCACACCCCAGTTCAGCATGTGGGTCCGCATGGGCCGGACTGGGATTCGATCCTCGGTCCCCGGGGCTTCAAAGCGAGTGCTTAACCCACTGAGCCATCCCAGCTTTCCCTGACAAGTTATTTTTAATCTCACCTCCTGCCTGTACTCTGTCTTACCTTGGAAGTATGTGCAAGTTGCAACATGACATAAAGACCTGTGTTTTACTGGCTACATTGTCCTTTTACATGGTGATTTAGGTCCTATTGCTTTATTTAAAACCTAGCCTATTGTATCCATATCTCTTCTAAATTCAATAGATATTAAAATTGAAACTTAAAAGAGATTTTTCAAAATGAGAAAATACCTGAAACACTCATGTAGATTTGATGGATCTTCTTGTTCTGTTAAGGAACAAATGTGTGATGCTCAGAGATGCTGCCATTGTCAGCAAACCCTCTCTACACCTTGCAAAAAAAAGATAAGATAATGAGCAAAGCATTTATTATGTATACTTAAGTTCAGGGCCAATATTCAGTGATATGCACCAATAGAACCACACCAGTTGTTTATAACTGGTGGCCAATCTGCTTGGTCAGTGCCTATGGTACCAGCTGTTAAATACTTTAAACATCACCCCTTTCTATATTCTAGTTAGTGCCATAGACCCAAGACTGTCCAGAGAGTGGAGAACCACAGTCCTGCAACAAAGCAAAGGGAAGAGAGCTCCGTTCTCTTCATCATGCACAGCAGGACCACCTGCCTTTCACATAGATGCAAAGTGTGAGCATGGTCTGATCTAAGGACACCTGGAAGAATTCAAACATATCTCCCTTTGCCCACTGTCCTATTTGAGCATCCAGGAAAATCTCTATCTTACACCTACCTCTCCCCCTACCAATTAAAAGGATTTTTAATAATAATAGTAATAGTAATATGCATCAGAGAAGAATAATGAGAAGCCTAGATAAATCTGATTAATTTATTCATTCTACAATAGTTATTGACCATCTACTACGTACTAAACATGGTTCTAAGTGCTACAGATAGTGGACAAAACAGACAAAATTACCTTCATGGAGCTTATATTCTACTCAGGGGAAACAGACAGTAAACATAATAAATCATAGGGTAAGTTAGATGGTGGTAAGCACTATGGAAAACAACAGAATAGATAGGAGCAATGGGGCAATAGGGAAGGGCTTAGAATTTTAAGTGGAAAGGTCAAGGTAGGTCTCATTTGAGCAAAGACTCGTAGGAAAGGAAGGAGGGAGACATGCAGATTTCTAAGAAAGGAGCATCCAAGATATGACTGGCATTTTGAGGAAAAGAGAGTAAGTTTATGTGCCTGGAGCAGGATGATCAGGCAAAAGAGTAGAGAAAAATAAAGTCACCCAGGTAATAGGGACATGAATTAAGTAAGGCTTTCTAGACTGTTGTAAAAATTTAAACTTTTACTCTGAGTCAGATGGGATGTCACTGGAGGGTTCTAAGCAGACGAGTAGCAGGATCTACTGTGTATTAACAGGATGACTGGCTGCTTCTTGAGAATAGACTGCTGGGACAAGTAACAGTGGAAGCTTGGACACCAGCTGGTAGGTTTCTGCAGTAACGCAGATCAGACATGATAGAAGCTTGAACTAAGGTGGTAGGAGCTGAAGAGATGAGAAGTGGTCAGATTCTGGATACGTTTAAGGGGTAGTGCCCAGAAGATTTGTTGCTGCTTTGGATGTGGGTTATGAGCTAGAGAAAGAAACCGATGATGATACCAAAGTTTACAGCCTAAGCAACTGGAAGATCAGGGAAGATGTGAGTGGAGCAAGTGTATGGAAGAAAGATCAAGACTTCATTTTGAATGTGTTGGGTTTGAGATGCCTATTAGACAGTGAAGTGAGGATTCAAGACATAGGTGTTCAAAAGATGCTTAAAAGCCATGAGATTGGACAAGCCCTCCCAGATGCGGAATAGAGTTGATAAGGTCAGTGAGCCTGAGGCACTCCATTGAGAAGGAGAGCCAAGGTCTGACTGAGCAGGACTAGTCATTCTATTTGTACTTCTACGACAAGATACAATTTTGAAGGCAAAATCAGTGTAATGTTTTGTTTTATTTTCGTTTCTCTTTGTTAAAGGCTGATGTCTACCATTTCACAGCCCTTCCTCTGTTAAATAAGACCTTCATCTTCATTCTCTCAGGCAACACAAAGAGAGATAAAGGTCACCTTTGAGTTTCCAAGAGTCCTAATTTAAACTAGTGTTTTGCAGCAAAACATTGCTTAGCCACTTTTTTGTTGACACAATGAAAGGGAAGAAAAAAAAAACTTCTCTGGACCCTGAGCAGGGAGAAAACTTAGAGGAGATACAGAGATGTGCACACTTCTGAAGCGGTTTTACACCCAGCTCTATCACCTATTGGTGAACACTTTTGGGGGCATTAAGTTTTATGAGCTTCAGTTTCCTCAATTCTGGGAAAGAGACCTATATTCAGCCCTTCCTACTATAGTCCAAAAATTAGGGAATCTCAAAGACATACACACACACCGGGTAAGTCTTGGAATTTGGGAGTAGAAAACACCTATACCCCATTTTATGCCTGGAATTCTGAACGACTACAGTTTTGCAATATTTTGCAAACCACCATAGCATTAGAGCCGGATACTATAGATGGCTGTAGGGGTGGTGTGGGAAGACAGATACATTTTCTCAAGCCTTCTAGGACATAAAAACTAGGAAAGAGCTAAAAGGAGGCAGCAAATATAAAGAGCCCTGGAAACAGGAATGATTGAACATCACAGTGACATGTGGTATAACTACTATGTCAGTTGGGGTAGGCCTAAGTTGTGCTGCAATAACAAATAACCCCAAAATCTCAGTGGGTGAAAACAACCAAGGTATATTTCATGCTCATGCTACATGTACATCATAAGACAACAGAGTTCTGCTCATTGTAGAGCCTCAGTGACTAAAGATGACAGAGTAGCAGCCATTTGCTCTACAAGAAAGACTCCCCAAGGATGTCACAGAAGTAACTAAATGCTTAGCCTAGAAGTTCCACATGTCATATCCAGAGAAATAATCATATGACCCATCTAACCATAAAGGGAACAAAAGTGTAAGCTTACTTTGTGCCCAGAAGGGGTAACCAATCTTCACAGTCTGATATATATACATTTACCCCATATTTATTTTTATTAAAATACTATCAAATTATCATTCATTCATTCATTCATTCAATAGATACTATATGCCAGGGACTATTGTAGAGTTGGAAATAAAACAGTGAATGAGACTTATTCTTCAGAAGCATGATTTCTTCATAATAAGAGTGTGTGTATTTTCCTTATAATCTTCTTGAAGCTCTACCTCTTCATTTTTAATGACTTTGTACTATCACACTGTATAATTCTACCATAACATATTCAACTTTTCTCTATTTAACAGACATTGGGGTTCTAATTGGCTATCATAAATTACATACATACAAGATCTTAATGAACTTCCTTTACATGTACACTATGAACATAGTTTTGTTGTTGGGTAGCTTTCTAAACCAGCTTGCTCTATCATCCTTTTTCTTTTTTCTCCTCAATATTTAGTAAGTACCTTACACACAGTGGCTGTTTCAGCAACATTTACTCAATTATCAGTCTCCACAGCCACCCCTACATGATCAAGAAAACTTGAACTTTCAGCATAACCTTTTTTACGTTCCAATGAAAGGTTAAATTCTTATGTTTAAATATATAAAACCTTAATTCTATTTTGTAGATTTAAGTTATAATTCACTCCAATTTATTAAAAGGCTGCTTTTGGGCTTTCCCACCAACAACTTGGCATTTTTAATATGTTCTCATTATTAATAAAAATCTGGTTTTTTCAGACTGGCTTTTAAAAGAGTTCCCAGAGAACTGCTGTGGATAACTACTGATGTGAAGGAAACCTAACATTTACCACGTGCCATGAACCTCTGCACACCCACGGGGGCCCTTCCCAGAGGCTGCCCGGGGACCAGCGCCTTGCACTGCACCCTCTCTGTGACCCAAGCAAGGAAGATGTCTTCTCCTGTGTCTCCTAGTAAATGACAAATGAGCATTAGTGGTCTGTTTGGGTTGAATGGGATCGACATGGGCTATCAACTATTAAAGTGCTTATTAAATATGCATTTCTCTCTCTGTCTCTGGTTTTTTCGTTTGTTTGTTTTTGGGGGGGTTTTTTTGTGTTTTTTATTTTGTCATTTAATAACCAAGAAAAACTACGCACTTGCAGATGTTGTTTAGAGCTTCAAAAGCAAGCAGCACCCACTTGGGCGCTCACTGCCCAAATTTTGTAAAGAGCATGTAGGTTCAGTCAGTGATGGCTGCAAGGGGACAAAAAATGTACTTCAGGGAATTTGTGATTTGTGAAGTTGGAGAATGAGAGGAGCTTCCTTTCTAAGAATGCAGAAACTAGCAAGAATTGCTTAGGCACATAAAAGTTTAAAAGTAAGGGTAAAATATAAACCTGTGAGTAGCTTAGAGCAATGCCTTTCAAACTGTGACTGCAACCCACAATATAAAGAATGCATTTACATCATGGCCCAGTTCAGACACACAGACACATGCAGACACGTACTGAAATGAAAATTTCATAAACTAAAACCCTTACTCCATATTTTCTATCCTATTCCATTTCATTTTTAATGAGGTTTGTGACCCATTAAATTGATTTCAGAGCTCACTCATTGATGATTTATTATTATTGATGGTCAGCAGCTATCCACTAAAAAAAACTTTTTTAATCATCTTCATGAAAGATGGGAAACTTGGGCACCTAATTGTCACATACCTCAAGTTTTAGAGTCACAACATCCTGGGTGTTAGTCCCAATTCTAGCACTAGTATATAACTTGGGAAGGGTATTTAAGTTTTATAATTTCTCAACCTGTGAATTGTGGAAAATAATAGTATCTACTATATAATAGGCTCTCAAATGATAGCTACCATAGCAAACATCAGGAGGATGATAAGGACAGTGATATATTGTTGACTCATCTTGAAAGAAGTCACAGAAATGAGAATATAATCCAGGGGAGAACAAGCCCTACAAAATGCAAGAACCTTCTAGGAAGGTATCATTTTATTTATGAATTATAGTTATCCAAATAAAAGTTTTCTAGAAAAAAATGGTGGTCATAGTTTCCAAATCCTAAAAGGCACAGTTTATGAGATAATGCTAAAACAAGCATATATAGGCATGTTCATAGCAGCACTTCGCAACTGCAAGGACGTACGAACAACACAAATGATCACAAACCAACGAATGGACAAATGCTCAGTGCTATAAAATTCAGCCACAAAAGGGAGTAAAGCACTGATACACGCTAAAACATGAATGAACCCCCAAACCACACTAAATGAAAAGAATCCAGACACAAAATGTCACACAATGCATGATTCTTTTATATGAACTATCAAGAATTGATAAAGCCATAGAGACAATGCAGACTAGGGGTAGCCAGGGGCTCAGGAGAGGGGAGTGAGGGAGACAATGCTTAATGGGTAAGGGGCTTGACTCTGGGGTGATGAAAATGTTTTGGAACTAGACAGAGGTGGCAGCTGCACAACATGACAAATGTACTTAGTGACACTGAATTATTCCCTTGAAAGTAAAATAATTTTCTGATATTTGACTTTCACCTCAATAAATTATTTTTCTTAGATGCGAATGCCTAGTACATAGGAAGAAATCCAATAATTAGTAAGTTTTATTACCAGCCCCCTCTCCGTAAATATATTATTACAGTGTTCTTCTTAAATGATTGGTATAATCCCAAGGCATTAACTCTATCTTAACATTGACTAAAAAAATAAAAAATAAATAATCCCTAAAGAGAAGGAAAATGAAGGCAGCATCTAAAGAAAGCGATGTTTTTCACACCATATGAAACCCCTGCAAGAGCCACATGAATAGATGGAAGTGGGCACACCCAGCCAAACTGGAATGCAAAAGCACAGCACAAACCTACAGGGAAAAAGTCAAGATTAATAAATATTTTTTAAAGGCAAACTCACTTATTAAATCTGGAGATGATATCCATAATGAGGAGATTGCTCTCACAAGACCCAGGCTATTTCAACAAGCTGGAAAGAGAAAGAAAGAGATTTAGAGAATACAAAATAATTATTTTATATTTTTTTATATTGAGATATATTTGACATACAACATTTTGTAGGTTTAAGGTGTACAAGATACTGATTTGATACATTTATAACTCAATGTCATTGACAATACATTAGCTAACACTTGTACTGGGTTACCTAATTATCATTTCTTCTGGTGTTGGGAACAATTAAGGTCTACTTGCTTAGCAAGTTTAATTTTATAATAGAGTTTTGTGGTCTATAGTCACTGTATTGTGTATTAGTTCTCCAGGACTTAATTATCTACTAGTTGCACAAACAATTTAATAGGAGTAATGTCACACTCTATGTTTAGGTGTTTCTTTTTAAGGTATAGAATAAGATAAATCTGATTTAGAAGCTATACAATAAAAAAAATGTAGGGTTTAAATTAAATAACTGCTATGTGGCCACTTTTTTTAAAAGGCAAGAAAACGAAGTTAGTTTTCTTAGAAGTACAGAGTCCATGTGTAAGGAAATGAAAGTAAAGGTCCCATTGCAATCATTGTACTGAACACCATATTTTAAGAGAGACACTGATCCATTGTAACATAGTCAAAGGATAACACATTAGGTTGGCAAGGGGTCTAGGAAAATATTCCAAAAACAACTGGAAGGATTTTGCCCAGGGGAGAGTAAAGCAAAGAGAAACACAATAAAGAAAATTGTAGACAGTCAAAATCATCCGCAAGAATCCTCTAAACCACCTTTGGATACATACATATATAGACTTTTGTTTTTACACACTGAAGAAAGAATGAACAAGAGGAAAGTGTCTAAGCAACTAAATGGTTTTCCAATCTTTAGGATAATGTATCAACCTCTAGAGGTGAATGGGGGTTGTGTAAGTTTCCTAGGACTGCGGTAGCCAAGTACCACCAACTAGGGGGCTTAAAACAACAGAAACAGATTCCCTCCCAGTTCTGGAGGCAGCTGTCTGAAATCAAGGTATCAGCGGGGGCACACTCTCTCCCTCTGAGGCCTTGGATAGAATCCTTCCTGCATCTTCGACACAGTTTCAATCCTTGGTGTTTCTTGTCGTGCATCATGGGACTGTCTCGGTTGCCAAATGTCAGTTTCCTGTGTGTTTCCATCTTCATATGGCACTTTCCTTTTTCATAAGGACACCAGTCATACTGGATTAGCGCCCATCCTAATAATGTCATCTTAACCAGATTACGTCAGCAAAGAGTCTATTTCCAAGTAAGGTCACAGTCACAGATACCGGGAAGTAAGACTTCAACATATCTTTTTGGGGCACACAGTCCAATCCACTGCGGAGGAGAGTATAAAACAGATTTTTGAAATAAATTTGCACACAACAAGGTATCCACCATTAGACTTTGATAGTAAGCTCCTGTAACATCAGTCAATGTTAATAAATATGTTTGCTAAACTTGCTAGGCATGTACCTAAATTTTCCTCGTCCCAACCCATCCTCTTCTCACAAGGTCATTGTGTGTAAATGAGGTAATAAGTATGAGAAATGCACTGAACACAAAGGTTGGCCCCTTGCAAGTGCTCAACAATGGCAGCTGTGTTCACTGTTACTAAACAGTGCAAGGTCTGTTATGTGAAAAGAGATCTAATGAAGTCTGTGGTGAATTCTACAATGATTTTAAGTGAAGTCTCACTGATCATAGTAACTAAGCAATTAGGGCAATCCATAAGTGGTCTGGTCTACTTTGCAAAACAAAAGTTCCTCATTCATATTCATCGACACGTGTAAGCAAAAGCTGCGTCCACCTGTCAGGGCTGTCACGGGATACTTGCTCTCATCTGAACACAGGGAGATAACACCTACCTCACAGAGTTATTGCAAAGACTAAGAACATCACAAAGGAAACGGGCATGGCCTACTGCTTGGCACACAGCCAGGTGTTCCGGAGGTGTTACAACCACAGTAATCACGTGTTACTAAGTCGCTGTTAGAGAAGGTTCTTGCCCATCAGAAGACTCCTTTCTAATTCTCAGCTGGCACGACTTTAATGGAAGACCCATCGCTGAACATGTTTTCCTAATGTTTGTTTACTAAGAGCATCTGCCTTGTAAATACAAAGGCTGTCGAAAAGTCTGCAGCCATGTCATATGAAAAATAGAGGCATTCATGGCTGGATTTTTTCTGGACTGCCCTCATAGTTCAGGAATAAAGTCCAGGGTTCTAAGAGCTGAGATTTTGAGGACTCACAAAAATGTTTATTCTGAGATATTCCTGGCAGCATCATTTATAAAAAGTTAAGACTGAGAAATAAGTAAAAGACATGAAGTTAGATAACTAGGTTAAAAGCAGAGGTGCGTGATTGAGAGAAGGGCCCTGGAGTCCGCCCTCCAGGTCTAAAGCTCCCCCCAGCCCCTGGCATGTCCAGCCGTCTCAGCCCACCTTCCTCTTATTCGTGGGGTGGTTGTGAGAATGAAAGCAGGTGATGCATGTAGCACAGCAGCCTGACAGAACAGCAAACTTTCCGTGATGATTGTGATGGGGGACAGATGCCACCACCGTGAAGAATCATGCTCTAGGTCTAGCTTTTCTTGCTTCATATATAAAACTATGATTTGTGTGGCTACATTTTCTATAATAGGTCAGACAATGGAGACATGACAATATCGTATCCCAGTTCTGAAAATTAGCACAACCAGACAGAGGTCGCCATGTAGCCACAGGTGTGATACACTGATAGAGACAGTATCCTCCAGGTAGGATTCTGGCCAGGAATACAGAACCTGAACACAGCCAGGAGACAACATCAGATAAACCCAAATTGAGGGACAGTCTATAAAATAAATGGTTTTATGTTTTCACAATGTCCATGTCATGAAAGGCAAAGAACAGTCCAGATTAGACACTGAAGAGACATGACAGCAAATTGCTATACGTGATCCTGGACTAGATCTTGGAATAAAACAAAAAAAATAAAAATAGTAAAAGTATTGTATCCATTAACTTTCCTAAATGTACTATCTGTACTATGACCATGTGAGAGACTATCTTTGTTCTTAGGAAATGGGCATTGAAGTATAAAGAAGTACAGGGGCCTAAGCCAATGCAGTGTAATCAAAACAAACTAATAATTCTATAAATGTGTACATGTTTGCTCATACAGAGAAAAAGAATGAGAAAGCAAATACAACAAACTGTTAAAAATTAGTGAATTTCAAAAATGTATTTGGCTATTCTCTATATTAGCAGCTTTCCTATAAATTTAAGGTGATTTCTAAGTAAATAATGTTTTAAAACTCTACAGGGAAGGGAAAGTAGTAGTAGACATGAAGAAAGATTGGCCCTGAGCCAATTCATTGTTGACTCTGTGTAATAAATACACAGGGTTCATTATACTCCTCTGCCAACTTTTGTATACACTTTTAAAAGCTAAGTCATGAAGCACCAAGCATGAAATGATAATTTTGTAAAGTGTGTGTGTGCTCATCTGTGTGACTGTGGCATGTGTTCACACCTCTGTGCATGTGTGTGATTAGTGTGTGTGCACATGCATACATGTATGTGTGCACACATGTGTACAAGAGGATATTTGCCAAAGGGTGCAGAGTCCCTCTTTCTCACAGGTCCCTGCAAGAACGCGGTGAGAACAGGTGTTAGCATCAGGCGACCAGAGTTTCAAATCCAAGCTCTTGCCCCATTAAGTAGAGCTGCGATTTGATCTTGGGACACTTAATCCTTTTGTTTCTCAACTTCCTGATCTGTGAAATGGGAATGACAGTAAGAACTACCTCCTATGGTTATAAAGGCAGCTTAAATGTGTCAATCTATGTAAAGTGCTCAGAATAATGCCCTGCACTGTTTTTACTATTATTTTTAGTAATATCCTGGATAATTTTTACTGTCTCCTAGACACCTTTCCTTCTTGTCCAAAAGTTTTTTCTCACTGTCACTTTCTAACTGAAGAAAAAAAAGAACATTTTTATTTTAGCAAAATAAAAAAAGAGGACAGGCAATGGTTTAGTGGTTACCTGAGGGTAAAGGGGCAGGGGGCTGGGCAAGGAGGGAGGGGGACACAGCTCAATATATGGGAATGGAAAGAAAGCTGACTCTGGGTGGTGAACGCATATTGTAACACATAGACGAAGTACAGTAGAGTTGTACACCCGAAACCTATGTAATTTTTACTAACCAACGTAACGCTAATAAATTTAACAATAAAAAATAAAAGAGGAAGGAAGGGAAAAAGAGAGACAGGGAGGGAGGGAAAGATTTGCTCTCCAGGGCTACTTCCAGTTTCCCGGACAGCTGAACTCCATGCCTTTATTGGCTCTTTTTTTTTTTTTTTTTTTAATTTTTTTTTTTTTTTTTT
>PVKE010033809.1:0-17729 GCA_004027555.1 Craseonycteris thonglongyai | reverse complement strand
CCAAACAATAAAGTAAATCCTTAAAAGTTTGAACTCTCTAATCATGACTTGGTCTTGGTGTTTCTGTTTACCAGCCACTGTCCTGAAGCTATCTAGTAACGCTTCTTCTCTCTTTCAAGGCAAAGGAAACCTAGTCTCTCCAAGTTGGCAGACTTCTATACCAGGCAAGAGGCAGTCTGTTCTGACCAATAGCAAAACAGCATTTCCTTAGCTTATAGTGGGGCGGCACGACCCACCTGGACACAGGTGGTGCTTGGTGCAGCAGTAGGGGTAGTACAGTACTATCTTGCTCCCAGTAGGAGCCAATTGCTCAGCAGCGTGATTGGCTGCTAGGAAGCCATATGTTAATAATGATTGATGCTGCTCTGAAGTGTTTTTGGAAAAAGTTACAAGTGAAAATTATGTTTTAAACTTTGCTATGAACATAATTATCAGTAAATATTCATGTAGGGTAGAGCTAATGTTCAAAAAATGTAACCATGAGTAAAAATGCCCGGCTGCCATAGACCTAACAGAGGTGGTTACAATCATATATTGAGGAGTCGTTTGTATAGGTTGTTACTAGAGCAGTGTTTCTGAACATGTGGAGCACCTGAAACCCTGAAGAGGATTAGTGTTTCCTGAGCTTGAAGTTAACATTTGGTGTTACTTCCTGCAATGGCTATTTACCATCTCTTTCTACCTTTGCTAGAGTAAGAGGGAAAGAGTGCAGTCTGAGTGGTTAGGTGAAATGTAAAGTTATCAGAATATATCATTGTTTTGTTAGCTGGCTTATTTTCTGGTTTCTAATTAAGTTCCTTTTGTCATAAATTTTATTGGGGTGGGGGTGGGGCACCGCCTTTGAGGGGGTTACCTTTAGCTCTTTCTCTGTCCTCACCGGTGTTTGCTGAACTGCCACCTGTACCTGGTAACTTGACTTAATAGAATGTGTATTCCCCCTTTTTGTAACCGGCTAGTTTAGCTATATGCTGCTGGACCTACACATTTGACACATTGCCATTTTAAGCAAGGAGATATAGCCTGAGTGACTACAAAGTACGGGGAAGTTGAGATGGCTCAGTGGGTTGAGCGCTTACTTTGAAGCCCTGGGGACTGAGGATCGAGTCCCTGCCCCAGCCCGTTTGGACCCATATGCTGAACTGGGGAGTGCCCCCAGTTCGGTTCTCACCGGGGTGAGACCGGGCCCAGTTCCTGCCCTGTGCAGCCCCACGCCCACCTGTGGAATGAAACTATGTGGAAAACCCAGTGATGTACAACTATGGAGGCTGTTCTGGGCCCTCCCCTTCTCTCTTTCTCTCTCTCTCTCTCTCTCTCTCTCTCTCTCTCTCTCTCTCTCTCTCTCTCTCTGTCAAAAACAATAAAAACAAATCTTTAAAAAAAAAAACAAAAAAAAACCCAAAGTAACATGATTTAAAGTAGTTTACAGTGCACTTTTGATAATGTTCTTTCTTAGTTGTTGTTTTTTTAAGATTACTTTTATTGTTTTGAAAGGGGAGGGCTGAGAGCAGTCTCCATAGCTGTACATCATTAGTTTTTGCTATAGTTTCACTGCACAGGTGGACGAGGGCCTGCGCAGGGCAGGAACAGGGCAGGACAGGGCAGGAACAGGGCAGGGGACCTCTCACATGAGGGGCACACCCCTGAGAGCTGGGGGCCCTCCCACATGGGACTCACCCAGGTGAGAGACGAATTGGGGGAACACCCCAGTTCAGTATATGGACCTGAGCAGGCCAGGATACGATCCTGGTACCCCGGGGCTGCAAGACCAGTTCTCAACCTGCTGAGCCATTCCAGCATCCCCTCTTTATTAGTTTTAAGGTGGTTTGTTCTATCATCAAAATTCCAAACCTGAAGAAAGGTTTATTTGAGCCAAGGTTTAGGGGACCAGTTCGGTAACCAGAGTTGCAGAGAATTGAAAATTTTTTCTGGCGAATAGTAGTTTTGTAGTTTATTTTGTACATTAGTATCAAAGAAGACCGAGTAAAGAACTATACTTGAAATCCATTGGTGGCAGATTAAGGAGTCATGAGAAAGTGAATGGGCAAATCTCTAGGATTGGATAAAAAATGAAATGGAGAGCTACCGGTATATACTTTCTTTATATTGGTGGGTGTAGGATAGGTAATATTTACTATACATATTTTATGGAGGCATGAGGGTAAAAGATAATGAGGAATGTTAGGGTGGTCATACCCCATGCCAGGTATTTATCTGAGGTCTAGAGAAAAGATTGTTCTGTCATTTTAAGTATGTTATTATAAATGCAAAAATACAATGAATATGACTTGCTCAAGGTAAAGATTATCTATCCTGTAGACTTTAGCACATGACTTCCCATTGTAACTCGCTCAGTTAGGAATTTTGGGGGGATTTAAACATTCTGTGTGGTTACTTTTAGTTACTGAGCTTGTCAGGTTTGCCAAGCTAGCTCCTTTTTAGTTCAGTTAATTTTTTCTTTTTTTCCCCCTCAGTTGTTATGATTCTTTCTTTCTTTTTAATATTTTTATTTCTTTTATTTTTCTTTTTCTCTTTTTTAGGATTTGTCTTTTGAGAGACAGGCAGAGAGACAGAGAGAAGGGGGAGGGCCCAGAGCAGTCTCCATAGTTGTACATCATCAGTTTTCAACATGGTTTCATTCCACACAGGTGGGCAGGGGCTGTGCAGGGTAGGAACTGAGCTGGGGGCCTCCTAAATGGGAAGCACGCCCCCTCGAGCCAGGGGCCCAACGAGGGAGAGGAGGGTTGAGAATCGAACTGGTTTTTCCCACATGAGAAGCACACCCCAGTTCAGCATATGGGTCCACGTGGGCCAGCGTCAGAATTTGATCCTTGGTCCCTGGGGCTGCAAAGCTAGCTCTTCTGAGTCATCCCAGTTTCCCCATGATTATTTCTTTAAATTGTGTTTCTTTAAGTGAAAATTTAAATTAGCCTTTTAAGTCTTATGGTTCTTTGTTTGTTTGTTTTTTATTAATCTAAATATTTTTCTTTGGTTTTTGAACCTCACCTTTAAATTGTTCCAACTAATCAGATGTTTTTCCTGATATTTGCTTTAGAAAGTTATTCTGGTTTTATACTTAATACATCATGATTGTCATTGTACACTGGGCTAGAAAAAATCTGCAAAAACAGTCTCATAATTCTACTGACTATTAGGTGATTGATATAGTTCATTTTAGGTACAAGCACTCTTTATTTCCTGTTGGAGGGGCCAATGCCTTTGAAAAAAATGCCTTTAACAAATTGGGGCAAGCAGCATATACTCAGCTAATTCAGTTCTCATGCCTTCGAGTAAAGCCACTGTTCTCTTTGTAGTTTCACTTGTCTGTCACTAGCCCAATACCTGTTCTTAAATTTTGGATTATCATTTTTCTCCTATCTTCACTTTTCCATATAGCTTTAAGAAACCCCAACACACCTTTCTTCTCAGGAAATGTCTAGAACATGCTTCCTTGGGTGATCTTTAAAAAAAAAAGATGTTGGGGAAGCCAGGATGGCCCAGGAGGTTAAGCACTTGCTTTGCAGCCCCAGGGTCTGAGGATCAAATCTTGGCACATGTGGACTCATATGCTGAACTGGGGAGTGCGCTCAGTTCAGTTCTCACCAGGGTGAGACCCCGGCCCAGTTCCTGCCCTGTGCAGCCCCACAGCCACCTGTGGAATGAAACTATGTGGAAAAACCAATGATGTGCAACTATGGAGACTGTTCTGGGCACTCCCCATTCTATCTGTCTCTGTATCTCTCTCTCTCTCTCTCTCTCTCTCCCTCTCTCTCTCTCTCTCTCTCTCTGTCAAAAACAATAAAAATAAATACTAAAACAAACAAAAAACAATAAAAATCTTTTTAAAAAAAAGATTATGATTTGGGTAGAAGTTGAAACTGCAATTATATCAGGTATTAAATTCAGATTTGGGGGAAAGCCGGGATGGCTCAGTTGGTTAAGCGCTCACTTTGCAGCGCTGGGGACCGAGGATCAACTCCCGGCTGCGGCCCCCGCCCATATGCTGAATTGGGGAGTTGCCCCAGTTCAGTTCTCTCTCTGTCTCTGTATCTCTCTCTCTCTCTCTCTCTCTCTATCTATCTCTGTCAAAAAATTAATAAGCAAATAAAAACTTTACAAAAAAATCTTTAAATTCAGATTTGGTATCATGGGCTTAAACAGGAATGACGCCGTTTAGGACCGGTGGGTTTTTGGTACCCCCCCCCCTTAACATATATTCTGGTTGTTTAAAACATTTTCACAAACATAAAAATGCACTGATTTGAAAAAATATATAAAGAAATTTATATACCTGGTATTTTGGTCAGAGGATAAAATTTAAAAATAGGGCGCCCTTTGCAGCAAATGTCATAGACTTTAGCTTTAGGTTCTCGCTTTCATCTTCCACTTTTACATTTTTCTTGTGAAAGTTCTCTTCCACGTCTGGGTCTAAAACTAAAACAAGCCCTAATTCGTGAACGCACTTTAGTCGTCAGCATTTCACGTAATCCTGGCGCTGCAGAACTGTTACGAGAAGCAGGGCGGGGTTACAAACGAGTGGCGTGTGATTGGCTGCTTAGCTGCCGTATGTTAATTTAAGTAATAGCTTGAGTGTCTCTTCGAAACTCAGGGGTATTCAAAATGCCTTGTAGAGCTTTGAACATGAAAAATTGCTTAGAAAACACGTGCCAGTATAAAGGTTCTCTAGAAAATACACACAAGTATGTAAAATAGTGGCGTATGAAAAAAATCACTATCACTACAATATGTATAGATTTTGTACACTTAGGAAAAGTAGTCAAAAAATAAGTAAGACTGTACTTTCAGGGGTCATATCTATAGTGTGTTACTAGAGAAGTTTCTCTGAATGTGTAGAGCACCCGAAACCACGAGGAAGAGACGCAGTGTTTTCTCCTGAGCGTGAAACTGGTTTTTGGTGTTGCTTTTTGCAACTGCAATTAACCATTGATGATCGTTCTTACTTTTCTATGAATGAGTAAGAGGGAGGAAATGCAGTCTGAGTGGTTTCTTTTAATTTTTAAGTATTTACAGAAAGAATTTTAGTTCTTGAAAGGTTATGAAGATGTGGAAACGTTTTTTTTCATGTTATATTGTATAATCTGTATGTTCTCATAGTGTTTTAAAACCTGTCTGTGTTCTGAGATTTTAAATGCTTGGTCCTACTGCTTTTCCAGCTTTCTGTTTTTTTCCTTAGGGTGGTTTTTTAAGTTTTATTTGACAGGATTTGGGTATTGATTCCATTCATTTCCCAATTTTTTATTTGAGTTTTGTCCTCCCTAATCCTTTATTCCAAAGGTTAAGAAAGATTTCAATTGATTTTTTTATTGTACTAGTGTAGTTTTTGTGCCTACTGAATCAAGTTTTTTTTCATTTGAAAGTTTGCAGAGTGATACATGGAAAGTACTATATAAAGTAATTTAAAAATTTTCTCCATAATATGAACTTTTCTGGTTTTATCTCAGGAAATGTGTTGTTTGCATTGATCCTGGCATTTACTTTTCAGGAGTGTATATTGATGTGGCTAATTCCCTGGGCCAGACAGCGCTTTTCATTGCGGCATTATTAGGCCTTACAAAAATAGTTAATATTCTGGTGGATTATGGATCAGACCCAAATCAGTAAGTATGAATAATATCACTCTAGAAAAATAAGTATATGCTCTTAAGATGAGTTGGGGCATTTGGAAAATAATTTGACAGGGTATTAAAGAGAACTTTACGAACATATTAATGCAATACAGTTACACGTGTATGTTGAAACACTTTTACCTGCTAATAAAAAGCAGTTGTACTAAGCCCTATGAGATAAGTGAAACTTGTTGGTCAATTAGCTAGTCATTAACAGCATGGTGTGCATATTTCCACCCCAGGTTATAATTTGTATGATTCACTTAAGCAGTTTAGTATACCCCACATCCAAGTTCTTCACCAATTAATATACTTGGCATCACTTTATCAGGATGATTTTTGCTTAGTTCTTGTAGTTGTTTAAAAGAATCTGAGTTTAATAGTTGGTTCAAATTTTAATATGGTACATCAACACAATGTAATGAATCAACTTCACCTGTGAACATCTCTTGTGTAGCACTTTCACTTTTCCCAGTGCTTCCCAGGCACTAGCTCTCTAGATCTTTATAACTAGCTCTTCAACAGGTAGGGTATACAGTTCATATTAGACATAAACAGAAACAGGTTTTGAATGTTTATAGGATTTCAGCAGATTTTTACAGGAATGCCAGAATGTGAACAGTCATAAAAGTCATATAATAAATAATACCTTGCCCATATAACATGAGTAGGTCCTGTTTAATGCACTAAAAATCATATTGATATCGGAAAATTTGTTGTTCTGGCTTGTTTTTTTGTTGTTTTAAGATTGCTTGCTCAGTGGGAAAAAACTTGGAAGTTGGAAAAAGAAAAAAAAAATCAGTGTGAGAATTCTGTAACCCAGAAATACCTTAACACAGTGAACATTTTGCTATATTTCCATCCAGAATTTTTCTAGACTCACATACATTCTACTGTCTCTACTGAATTAACGTTTGATTTCGAAGCTCAGAAATGAAGGGCGAACTCACTTGATATTTGGAGATAACAGCTTTGTAGGGAGGGAGGCCATATTGGGACCTCCTGCAGTTCCTCAGCAAAAATGCAACATTTTCCAGTCATCCACATTGACATCTGTTTTGTGGACGGTTACGGCTGGGTTCTTTAAAGATCAAATCATTCAAACCTTTAGGGAAGTGATGCCCAGAAAGTTTAAGTGAAAGGTTTAGTTGGGTATAAAAAACATTATTCCTTTCTTCCTTAGCATTCCTTACCATTTATGGTAAGACTACAAAACATTATACAAATTTGTTTTTATAACAAAAAATATTATGGTTCTGACAGTGCAGTGTGCTTGGACTGCTCATTATGACCCAGCAATAGGAGACAGTTGACAGATATCTCAGTGGCCAGCCTCATTGGTATCACCTGGGAACTTGTAAAACGTAAATATTCTTAGACCTTGTGCTTGCAGATTCTGATTCAGTCTGGTGTGTAGTCTGAGAATCGGTATTTTTGACAAATATTCCAATGGTTCATTAATGAAATGATGGCACATCCATACATTGGAATACTATTGTACACCCATTAAAAAGAGTTGAGGTGGCTTTATGCTCTCCTGTGGAAATTTCTCCAAGATATATTGTTAAATGAAAAAGTTTATGTACAGATACTTTATACAACATGTTCTTATTCCTACTTGTATATGGATAGGAAATTTCTAGAAGGATACAAAAACTTATAAAAGTAATTGCCTCTGGACTGGAGAACTGGGGGTCTGGAATTTGGAGACTTTTTTCTTATTTTCCTTACTTTCTCTTTTTCCTCCTTTTTCACTTAAATTTCTTGTTTTCCTTCCCATTTGTTTTTTTGTTTGTTTGTTTGTTTGTTTTTCCAAGTAAAGCTTTCCAAGTGATTCTGATATTAACCAGGTTAGGAAACCACAGCTACAGATCACATCTCACTGTGTTTTAGACACAACAAAGTCTGCCCGTACATGCCTCAGATAGTTGCTTTGGTTAATTTTTTCTGATTTGTAGATCCTTTACCAGATTGCTGATGCCAAGGTTTGTGGGCCTCTACCATAGGAGCTGGGAAATACCATTCTCACATGACAGAGTTGGTCTCTGTAATAGTTAGGCTGTGCTTTGCCAGCCTGACCTCAGAATGCTATAGACATGAAAGAATTGTTTCAGGTCAGCCAGTGTTGGGGGCAGTGGGGGAAAGAACACTGATTGATGTGAACCTGGGTGTGAACCTCAGCTTTGCCCTTTTGTTTCTTTATCTGTACATTGGGAAATGATAGTGCTTTGAAAGGTGGAGGTAAGGATGGAGAAAGGGGATGTGTGTAAAGCTCTTGTTGACAGGAATGTTGCCATGGATAACTCATTGTATCCCCCACCAGTCGCTGCTTTGATGGGAGCACCCCTGTCCATGCAGCAGCATTTTCAGGCAGTCAGTGGATCCTCAGCAAACTACTGGATGCAGGGGGTGACCTTCGACTCCATGATGAAAAGGGTCAAATCCCGCAGACCTGGGCTCTGACATCTGGGAAGGAGCGCAGCATCCCGGTAAGGGTGGACCCACTCAGTAACCACACCCATGGCAGAGCACTGGGTTGGGAGTCAGGAGCCCAGGGGCCAGCAGCTGTTCCTGGGGACAGTGGAGGGTTGCAGTGGCCTTGCTATTGGCCCTGTGGCACATGGGCCTGGGTTGAATCAAGTAAACCAGCTGTAGAACCTCAGGCAAGTCTAGTGAACCTTTCTGGTCATTCATTCAGTGGGAGGGAGAACAATTGGACTTTGACCCCTAACTAGCACTTGCCATGCATCAGACATTGTAATTAGTTAAATATTAACTTATTTTATCTCCCAGGTAGGTACTATTGTCCCAATTTCACAGATGGGGAGAAACTGAGGCCCACTGACATGAGGTAACTTGCCTGAGGCCACACACTGGTATGCGTGATGTGTTCTAGTGAAGACTAAGTGACATCAGTTAAAGCACGAAGGGCATGCATAGTGCTGGGCACATGGAGGGGAGGGAGAGGCAGGCAGAGTCCTCTCACCCCACTTCCCTTCCTCTAGTTCTTCTGCTCATTAGCTGTTGGACCTTGGACAAGTTAATTTCATTCTTGCCTCACTCAGTTTCTTCATCTGTTGAAGGAGGGAATTGGAGGAAATTATGGCCAAATCATCTCCCTGAAAGTGTTCCATAACTTTAGAAAATAACTCGGGCCCCTTCCTTTCTAGAGATTATCCTGTCAGGGTCTCCCACTTCTCAAACCATTCACCTCAGATCACTCTAGTTCCATTGAAGGCCAGGTGGCCACTAACCATGGCCAACATTGAGCATCTCTGTGGTGTTGCAGATGGTGGAATTCATGCAGCGCTGTACCTCACACATGCAGGCCATCATCCAGGGCTTCTCCTATGACCTCCTGAAGAAGATGGACTCCCCTCAGCGACTCATCTGTAGCCTGCCTCGGTTTGGGGGCTTCATGCAAGGGTGAGTGCTACCTCAGGTGGAGTGAGATGTTCTACATCACCCCAGCCTAGATCCCTTCCACATGGGTCTCTTCCAGTGTCTAGCCTACCCAGAGGGACAAGCTCAGAAGATATGGCCACTGAAAAAGGATGCTAGAGGAACATCTTTGGCTGTGGCCCCCTTCCCAGTAACATCTGGGGGAAATGAATTCTGGGCTCCAATGGGAACTACCCTATGGTTAGCAGAAAAAGGAACTTCTTATGTCTGGGGGTCCTAGCAGAAAATCCTTTCTTACAGCAGTGGCTAGCTTTTTTTTTACATATCTGAACCATAGAAAGCATTCTTTTTTACTAAGGTTGCAAAACCCACAAATGCTTAATGTACAGTCCCTCAGGCTATTTTAATTGGCGTGAGAGACTTGCTGCTAGTTGGGTAGGCAGCCTCCCCACCCCCATCACAGGGGCAGGGAGAGGCCCTAGGCTTCTCTCCATGCTTAGGAGAGTTATGTTAAATTCTGGGGCTTTATTGACTTAGGATTTGTATGTAGGGAGTGCATTTCATTTTTATTGTCTCTGATGGCATCTTTTTCTGTAATGTAGTCAGGGTGGCTGGACTTGTCACACTCTGGCAGGCTCCCTTGTCCTGTCCTTCATGTGCATTGAGTCCTGGTTTTCCTCTACTGATCTGGATGCCACCGACTTCTCAGGCGAGATGAGTCAGTGATTCCCATAAGGACCAGTTACTCCTAACTGTTCTCCCTACTGCTACACTTGTCAGTCTTGGATTTTTACCCAGAATCCAGGAGGACCTGTTAAAAATGGAAATTGGATTGTGCAACCCTCTGCTAAAAACCCTTTTAGGGTTTCTCCCGATGACTATCAGGGTAAATTCCCAAATCCCTCATGTGGCCTTGGACCAAACCCCTGCTTGGTCCAACTCCTCCCCTCTCTCACACTTCCTCACCTGGTAGTGTTGGGACCTTGGGAGATTGTCTACCAACAGGGCCCAGGCCTAGTCCCTGCAGCTGCTCTGTGACCCCAAGCCAGCAGGCTTCCCCTTTCTGACTCCATTTTTCCTGTCTGAAAAATGAGAAGATTGGAGAAGGTATGCTTTATGATTCTAACTTTGCCAGCTGTATTCATTATCTTATTGCTGCATAATGAATCAGTCCCCCCCTCCATCCCCCGCCACACACACACACACACACAACTGAGCAGCTTCAAACAACAATAAACATTTGTATGTCACAACTTCTGTGGGTCAGAGATCAGTAGCTTAGCTGATGGTTCTGGCTCAGGGTCTCATGAGTTGCAGTCGAGATGTCAGCTGTGGCTGTAGTCATATGAAGGCTTGACTGGGGCTGGAGGACCCAGTTCCAAGATGGTGCACACACATGGCTGACAAGTTGGTCCTGGGCCTCCCCACTGGCCTGCTGGAGTGTCCTCACAACACAGCAGCTGGTCTCCTCCAGTGCAAGTGACCTAAGAGACATCAAGGCAAAAGCCCTGGTGGATCTATGCATGGAAATCACTGTCATTTCTGCAAAATTCTAGTGTTAACAGATTAGCCCTGTCTGACCTGTGATGGGCTACACAAGGTCATGGGAATCACAGCTTCCCTCTAAGAGGCTGGCTATTACATCATCTGTAGTTCCACGACAGGTCAAGTTGTCAAGATAAGACCCGCTACACATTCTAAAAACTTGGCTCATCATTGTTGCCCTGGATCTGGGTGGTTAATCCTTATTTTTCCCTTCTTTAAATATCTCTAGAAGCCCCAATGGCTCTCCTAACCGACCATTTAAAGCTGGAGTCATTCCTGCCCAGAATATCTACAGTTTTGGCTTTGGGAAGGTAAGAGGTTGCCACTGACAGCCAATGTTTGCTCTGTTCCCATGTCCCATAACACCCACCCCAACCCCCATCCTCTTGAAAGTGTTTTTTTCTCTTCTTTACCACTTTTGCTACAAATACCTCTTAATGTTGCTGTCCTTATTGATGAAGAGGTAAAAACCTTTCAGAGATCCCTTAGTGACCTTGGGCTGGATTTGGGGAGTTTAGAAAACGATTCTTTAATTCCCAGTGAAGGCCTCAGATATGTTCTCCTTGAAGAGAGGCAGAGAGAGCTACACTGACTCCGTGGGTCTTATTTGCAATTGATCTAGTCCTCCCACGGGTTTATGAGCATTGTTGGAATGCCTTTAGGAAATTGAAATTTTAAATTGAGAAATGTTTTGAGGGAAAAGAGTATCTTTTGGATCCTGATTCTACCCATCAAAGAAAGAGACAGCTGGGCAATGTTACTGGGTGGCTGCATGATGTTTGCTGACAGCTCATCTCCCAGCTGTGAGTCGGTAGGCTGTGCCAAGGCAGCCTAGGGTTGAGTGGGGGGAGAAGGAATGTTAGTTTTTGCTGCTCACAGGCCTGGGTTCTGTGAGGGGCACAAGGCCCCTGAGCCCCAGCCCAGCACTTCAGGCTGGTATCTGACCTCTTTCCATGATGCTCAGTTTCCTCACTAGTAAAGGGAAAGGATATTATAATCTTGCAGGGTTTCTAGAGAGATTAAAGATAGTATAAATTAAAGGATAATGTTTAGTGCATAGGGTGTTCAGCAAGTTGGTAAATAGCAGCCATTATTTTTATCTGGCTGATAAGATACTGGAGGTATTTTATTTTTTCTCTTTTTACCTCATAATTTGAAGCTGTGCTTTGCTTTCAGTTTTATCTCATAGGAGGGACTCAGCTGGCCTATCTAGGATCTCTTCCAATAATTGGAGAAAAGGAAGTGATTCAAGCTGATGATGAGCCTACCTTCTCTTTCTGCAGCGGCCCCTACATGGTCATGACCAAGTAAGCAGAAACTGGCCATTGGGAGTTCTGACTTAGTCCCGTGGGAAGTGTAAGCTTTGTGTGACTTCCTCATGTGTGGAGGTGTTGTTTTTTTTTTTGAGAGAAGGTAGGAAAGAGAGGAGGGAGGAGGGCCCAGAACAGTTACATAGTTGTTTATCATTAGTTGTGGTATGGTTTCACTACACACAGGTGGATGTGGGGCTTTGTGGGATGGGAACCAAGCTAGGGGCCTCCCATGTGGGAGGTAAGAACCTTCGCTGCCAAGCCATCCCAGCAATAACCAGTTGTGCGGCAGTTCAGCATATGGTTTTGCATGGGCCAGGGCTGGGAATCAAATCCCAGACCTCACAATTGTGAGGCAAGCACTCAAATGCTATCCCAGCATCCCTGTGGAGGGGTTTTAACCTAACACAAGGAAACACTGAAGGACACATGTCTAAATTGGGGTTTCTCAATCTGGACACCATTGATATGTCTGGCTGGATATCCTTTGTTGTTGAGAGCTGTCCTGTGTACTGTAGGATACTTGTAGCAGCCCTTTTTGCCACACCCCTTCAGTTGTGCCTGTAACAACAAAAATATCTATCTACAAACATTGCCAAATGCCCCCAGCCGCTGCCCCGTAGAGAACAAGTGCTCTGAAAGATAACTCATGGCCATGTTTTAACCTCTCAGCTTGCTAGAGAGTTAGCCGCAGCATAGTAGTAACTGGCCTCTGATACAGGCCACAGGGTATTGAGGTGCCTGTAGAACTAGAATTGGCATCAGCTGCAGTTCTTACTAATCAAATGCAGCAGAGGTCACAGTAATGGGATTTGGCTATGATAGAAGTGCCTGGGAGACTTCCCTCCTGCTGGACACAGCAGATGCTCTGGCCAACATCTGTTGGCCTCCTTGAGCCTGGATACTTCCCTGCTGAGAAGAAACAGGTTTCTGAAAAGGCTTCTGCCAGACCCGCAAGGCTCTCTGTCCTCTGCAGATATGCTTCTTGTTTTCCTGCTCGTGCCACAGATCTGTCATCAGGTCTCTTCCTCTCCACTGCTTGGCCTTTGCCCAAGTCATCACTGTCCCTTACCCAGACTGGCCTTCTAACTTGCCTCCCCTTCTCTGGACCACCCCTACACTACCATTCTCCACTGCTGGTCCCATTGTCTTTCTAAAATACAAACCTGACTGAGTCACTCCCTCCCTTAAATCTGCCACCTATGCTAAGTTCCCCACTGTGCTTCAGGGCCTGGGTGGAAGAGGAAGGAGGACTCTCTGGTGCTTTGCAGATTCTGTGTAAACAGTACCCTGGTCTCTGGCTGGAGAGCATCTCACTGGAGAACTGGCTGCTCAGCCAGCTGCTCAGCTTCCTGCTCACACTCTTCCCTGCTTTTGCAGCCTGGTGTGGAACGGGAGCAGGGTCACAGTGAAGGAGCTGGACCTGCCCACCCACCGGCATTGCAGCAGGCTGCGGCTGGCTGACTTGCTAATTGCTGAGCAGGAGCATAGCAGGTGAGAAGGAAGTCCAAGGGCATTCATTACATGTCTAGCTCTTGATGGACCCCACCCAGTTCAGGGCTGTGCAGGGCTCCCTGGGGTGTGGAGCCAAGCCCAGCTGCCCGTGGATTTAGCATTTCCTGATGTTTGGTTTGACTTCCAAGGGCTGACAAAAAAGAAAAAGAGGAATTAAAATCCCAAGGGGTGGAGAATGAGGGTGGTGGGGGGCTCAATTTGTCAGCTTATTGATACCCTATAACCCATGTCTCTGATGGTCTAGCTTCCAGGCTTGCTGGCACTCCTTCTATAGCCCGAGGCTTGTCCTGTTTTCAGCCCTGTGTCCATAAGGACAGCATGTGCTGTCCTGACTTCATAGTCATGGCTGTGCATGAGACCCACACATCTGAGGAAACATGTATCTCAGTACCTTAGGTTGCTTGCAACTCCAGGGTTAGACCTTTAGCTCTTGATGAGGCAGGAGCTCAATTCATGGTTCACTGCAGAGACCTTAGAATGGACCCTGACTCCTAGAGTTCTTTCCTGAGAAGGTCACCTGACTCCTGCAGCAGGTGTGTCAGAGGCCAAAGCCTTCCTTTTGGGGGAGGTCATTCTAGAGGTACCCAAGGAGGCTGGAAGGACTCAGGCATAGTATGAAATTTGACATAAGGCAGAATGTGTGGCCTTGGGCAAATTCCTGACATCTCCCTGACCTTGGTTTCCTTGTCTCTAAGATGAGTTTAATGATACATTTCTTGCAGGTGGTTATGAGAATGGCAATGATATATGTAAAGTGACTTGCTCAGTAGCTCTTAGTAACATTGTCAATGATGACTCTGAGCCCTCAGGTCTGATCATGTCCTTTCTCCCTCTTTGTCATCGGAAGCTTCTTTTCTTTTGCAGCAAGCTGCGGCACCCCCACCTGCTGCAGCTGATGGCTGTGTGCCTGTCCCAGGACCTGGGGAAGACTCGCCTCGTGTATGAGCGCATCACCGTGGGCACACTGTTTGGTGTTCTCCATGAACGGGTGAGTGCTGCTCCTGTGGATTTTTTGCTTTCTGCCCTCCCACTTTTCTTCCTTGCCCTCTTCCCATGCCCTAGGGGGCAATATACTGCACCTTTTAAGGCTAAGCATGTTGGAACTAGTGTGATTTTATCATTGTGAGTCCTGTTTTATCAGGCACCTAAGAGCTCAACAGACCCAGGGAATGCACAGACACATTTCTAGCTAACTGTAATCAGCCACTGGCCTCATTTTCCTGTATTTTCACTTGTGCTCTGCAGGACCTTTGCTGCAGAGAGAGGTTTCTTTGTATACAAGCCTTTATCAGTCCCCTTACACTTTTCAGATTTCCTAGGGGAATGTTGTGGGGCCCTATCTTCCCTGGCAAGTGTGCTTTGGACTGAGATGTGGCTTCAGAGAGATACTGAAAGATTTGTTTTTCTTTCTCCCTGACTGTTCTAAATACCCTACGCAGGAGTGAGAAGAGACCCTTCAAGAGGAGCCCTTCCTCAAAGAGGCTAGCCAGCCCTCCTGCCTGAGGACCTCCTGTCAGTGCTGTAGTTTCCCTTTCCTTTCCTTGGGTGAGGGCATGAACTTAAAATGCCACTTCTCTAGGAGAGACCCACTATGGCTAATCAGCCAGGTGCTTTAGTGTGAATGAATTTCTGTCCCCTTAGGATGCACTTTCTAGGTCATCTGACTGGAGTAGGGGCTGGATTGGTCCTTTTAGTTTCCAGGTTCTTCCAGCAGCATGGGCTCCGATGGGGGCTGGGAGCAAGGCAAGGCAGGTTCATTGGTGATGGTGGTGGGCCTACCCTGGACCAGGCTTTGAGAACTTACTTCCTTGTTTTTGGTGGTATGTAGCAGCTGAGCTGAGGGAAAGGAGCCCAGGTCTGTAGACAGGGTACCTGTGTCAGTGGGAACTTAGGCCAGCCACTTAGCCTCACTGAGCTCTAGGTTCCCCATCTGTAAAACTGGGGAGACTAGGTAGATGTGACGACCAATTGAAAAGCATTCTAGTGTCAGGGGCTGGTCCCTTTTGTTCCTGGCCATCTTACCTCTTGCTTACAGAGGTCCCAGTTCCCCATGCTGCACATGGATGTGATCGTGCACCTGCTGCTCCAGATCTCCGATGCCCTGAAATACCTGCATTCTCGAGGATTTATCCACCGCTCCCTCAGCTCCTATGCCATCCATATCGTCTCCACAGGGGACGCTAGGCTGACCAACCTGGAGTACATGCTGGAAAGGTAGGTGTAACCTTGATGAGCACAACTTCCAAAGAGGGTCCCTCCTGAGGCGCTTTGATGTAGAGAGAAATCTGATCTAGGCAGGACTTCTCATTGGGCTGAACTCTTCATCAATCAACAGGGCAAGAGTTTTCCCACATGTCTTGTTCTGTGTCTGCCAAGGTTAGACGGGCTTTGGGGAAGTTACTTTTGCTCAGGACATTCTTGCTTTAATAAATATTTAACAAGCAAGAGTGCAGGTTAGCTAATGTGTGTAAATGCTCTACTCCCCACTCCGTAACTTGCAGTGGCTTAAGACAATGAGGTCTTAACTCACATTGCAGTCTAATGACCGTGTGTGTTGGCGCGGGGAGCTCACTGTTCTGTGTTCCTCTTGTCTGTGGCTCTACCCTTCCCCTGGCCTCAGTTCCCCACACTGTCCTCTGCATTACTGCTCAGTGCACGAGAGAGCAGGGAGGGGCACATAGTGGGGTTTAGTGGGCATGTCATTGCTTTTTGCTTTGCAGTGGTCAAAGCCCAGTCACCTTCTCACTGAAGGGAGGCCAGAAAATGTGTCATAGTGGTGCTTCTTGGAAGGAGACAAAGGTGATGGGTGCTGATAAGCCTTACAGACCTGGCCCAGGCAGGCACTAAGCGCGGTCACTGCCCTCGAGGGGCTCAGTGCAGTGAGGGAGGTAGTGACCAAAACAGTGCCCTCACCTAAGGGTCATGGATGGGCTTCATTTCCTGCTTAGCAGGAGTCAAAGTCCTTCTGTGAGTTGGGAGCTGACCCCCATTTCCTGCCCCTAGGCTCTGGGAGACAGAGGATGTCCTCTCCACTTTCTCTCTGCCATCCAGAGCTCTGAGCTTTTGGCCCAGTGTTGACTGGGCTCTGCTGTGAGGCCTCAAGCTGGTGGGCAGACCCTGTGCTTATACCTGCCTGCCTCTGCTTAACCTTTTTCCTATATATGCCCCACCTCCAGTTTCTCTGCAGATCTTTGCTTCCCACATGTTTGTAATTTATGTTTTGAGGATTGCTGTATCAGATGCCTAGAATAGGCTTTCACACAGTACAGGCTCTCAGAATGTTTTTCTAAGGAATTAAACAAAAAGACTCACTTCCTTGAGCTTGGATGCTCCTTTGTCCCTGTGCCTTGAGACGCGAGCAGGGGCAAGATTGTACTTGACCTTGTGGGCCTTGGTGAAGACTTTGAATTTTATCCTAAGAACACTGGGATGCTGTGGAAGGTTTTTTTCTTTTTGAGTAGGATGGTGTCATGAATGATTTAGAAGTTAAGATCCCTGTCGCTCCTGCATGTGAAGGGGCCAGGACCAGACAAGAGAGCCGGGGAGCCGTGAGGGTGTGACTAGAACAGTTTTCCCTGGGGGAACCAGTGGAGGCCAGACAGGTATCACCAATCAAGCTGCTCAGCGTTGGATCTAGTTCATTCTCTCTCTCTTTGTTTTTTAAAGATTTATTTTATTGTTTGACAGAGAGAGAAGGGGGAACCAAACCTGGGGCCTCCCACACGCCTCATGTGGGAACTGAAGCCACTCTCAGTTCATGTCATTTCACATCTGGAATACTTGGCACTCATCTGTTTATTTTTTTTTTATTATTATTTTTTAATATGACAGAAAGATAGCTCTCTTTTTTTTTTTTAAGATTTATTTTATTGTTTTTGACAGACAGAGACAGAAAGAAGGGGAAGGGCCCAGAGCAGTTTTCTTAGTTGTGCATCATCAGTTTTCGACATCGTTTTATTTTACACAGGTGGGTGGGGTCTGTGCAGGGGAGGAACTGAGCTGGGGGCCAACCGCATGGGAAGCACACCCCAGTTCAGCATATGGGTCTGCACGGGCCAAGGACAGGATTTGATTCTTGGTCCCCTGACTAAGTGAGCGCTTAACCTGCTGAGCCATCCTGGTTTCCCCTGTTTATTCTTTTATTTATTTATTTATTATTTTTTAAATTTTTTTAGCAGGAGAGGAGGACAGAGTATTACTGCAGGGTGAATTACTGCAGGGTGAGGGAGGGCATTTCAGTTTTATTTATTTTTTAAATTTATTTATTTTTCACAGAGAGAGAGAGAGAGAGAGAGATACAGAGACAGAGAGAGAACTGAACTGGGGGAGCTCC
>PVKE010033808.1:0-17728 GCA_004027555.1 Craseonycteris thonglongyai | reverse complement strand
GTTATTACGCGGAGTTACCACACGTTTCGCTTCTTTATTGAAGGTTATTGAAGCAGTTTTGCGGATGTTTGCTTCCTCTTTCTTGATGTACCGCACTGTAGATTCATTCACCCCGTAATGGCGTGCCACAGATGCATAACTTCTGCCCTCTTTGATCATATCTAAAAGTTTCACTTTTTCGCTGATGGTCATCATCTTCCTCTTGGGCGCCCTGGAGGAAGCTTTCGCAGGGGCACAGCGCTTAGGCAGCATTATAAGGGCTTAATTAATAAAAAAAGTTATCGCTTAAACAAAACAAGTTATCGCCAACACAACACTAAAATACAGTATGCGAGACAGTCAACATCATGGACAAGACTGGCGAGATACAAGAGAAGATGCTAGGTGAGGCTGCGATGATGCGCAGACAATCAACTCACAGGGATAAATCCACTCGTACCGTATTTTTCAGCGTATAAGACGACCGGGCGTATAAGACGACCCCCTAATTTTACAGTTCAAACATAGGTTTAGGCCTATATTCGCTGTATAAGACTACAGCCTCGGAAGTGGGGGGTAGTCTTATACAGCGAATACAGTGTTCCCTCTCCACTTCGCGCTTCATGTTTTTTTTTTTGCAGCTTCAGTGCTTCGCAGGTTTTCCCAAAATATTCATCAAAAAATAAAAATAAAAAAATATAACCATGTCAGCAGCGGCAGCCACATTGCGGAAAGGAGCGTTGACGGGGTTTTAAGTGTTGTGTTGGCAATAACTTGTTTTGTTTAAGCGATAACTTTTTTTATTAATTAAGCCCTTATAATGCCACCTAAGTGCTGTGCCCCTGCGAAAGCTTCCTCCGGGCTGCCCAGAACCCCGTTGATGGGGTTATGTCCTTGTACAGGGGAATTTTGAAGGAAAAGAAAAAGCAAAGACAACAACTACCCATCACCATGTTTCTCTCCAAGGTAAAGCCCCCGGCTCTACCGTCAGCGCCTCCAGCAGAAGAGTCTCCGAGTGAGCCTAAAGCTTCTACGAGTCAAGTGAGAGCCTCTCCTCCGCCACCCACACAAGACACTTCGCCTCTCTCAGAAAGCAATGTGGACTCATGTTTATTACTGTATAAGGTTTTGTAATTAACCTTATTAATTAGCACTGACACGTTTAAGTAAATACGTATACTGTTGTAATTTTTGTCTTAAATGAGTAAAGTATGAATACTGTTTACATATTTTTCTTTTATATCTTTTTTTTATATTTATATAGAGTAATTATTTTGTCTTCAGTGCATATTTATTTCTATTTTACTTTTGACAGATAGAGAGACAGAGACAGAGACAGCTAGAGAACCGAACTGTGGGAACTCCCCAGTTCAGCATGTGGGTCCGCCTGGGCCAGAGCCGGGATTCGATCCTCGGTCCTCGTGGCCTGAAAGCGAGTGCTCAACCCGCTGAGCCGTCCCGGCTTTCCCTCATTTTTATTTTTTGATGAATATTTTGGGAAACCCCGCGAAGCACTTAAGCCGCAAACCATGAAGCGCGAAGTGGTGAGGGAACACTGTACCTCTCTGAGCCTGTTTCCAGATTTGCTAGAATGTGGGAGCCCTAGGGGGTCCCCTCCCTTTGAGGGTTGTGACCTTGAATGGGGAACAGCTGAGTTTGGGTCCATGTAAGCCCTCGCTCAGTAAACATTAGCTGAGCCCACAGTCCTCCAGTCCAAGAGTGAGTGTTTTATTCCAGTAATTCCATCACAGCCTCTCCTCTCACTACCTCTGGACCAGCCCCGCACATAATTCCATTTTGCAAATATTCCAGGAACTCACGGGCTGGGAGCTGGAAATCACAGGTTTGGATAAGCCCCAAAGCCAAGGATGACCAAAAGCTCACCATGGGTCTAGTACCATGTTAAGGGTGTAATTCTGTCCCAAAAGAAGGGACCCAGGTGCCCAGACACCAGGACCTGGCTCAAACCAGGGGCTTCCCAGCAAGTGGGGCTGGGAGATTCCATGGGGTGTGTGTGTGTGTGACCAGAAGCCCCTTCTCTGCCTCTGAGCAAAAGCACCAGCACCTCAAACATACATGGTGAAGAGGTGGAAGAGGTGGCAACATGCCCCTCTACAGCTGGCCTCAGCCTTCCCTCCCCCAGGCCACTGCCCTCCCCAGAGGTACCCCCTACTGCCACACTGGTCCAGCCACCTGGCCAGTTATTTCTGGCCAAGGGGAAGAAGAAGTGAAACCAGGTTGGGGGTATGTGTGGCAAATCCCCAGACCAGTGTTCTGGGACTGGCCACACCCTGTGGGCCGCCCTCTTTCCCTGCCCAACCCCGCCCCCACCCCCTCACCAACACTAGTTCCAGCCCTAGGACAGGGCAGGTCCTGGCCACGCCTAGGCTGCACTCGATGGGGTGCAGAGAAAGGGGAAGTAGTGCTCACTGCCCCGCCTGTCCAGCTCAGCCCCTTCTCTCACAGGAAGCCGGGCCCTTGAACTTGAGAGGGGGTGCATCCCAGTTTTCTCACCTGGGCTCTGGCAAGGGCTAGGGGCTCTGTAAAGCTGACAGCCCAGCTTCTTGTGGTCCATGAAAGTAGTGATGGCCTTCAACGGGAAGGTCTGCAGGCAGCGGCCGCAGGTCAACATATCTGGGTGCTTGTCGGTCCAGGGCTGGCGGTCTACGGGGAGGAAGCGGGTGGTGAGCGTGGGGTGGGGCCAGAATGGAGGCTAGGCTAGGGGTTCCAAAAGAGAGGGGAGACCTGAAGGTCGGAAGGAGGCCAGCACCCAGCGACGGAAGTACGGCAGGGGTAGGGCGCGGAGATGGGGGAGAGGGTCCGACTGGAGAGTTAAGGGGGCGAGTGGTGGGGCTCGGGACAAGGGGCGCTCACCGTGAGGTTTCAGGATCAGAGGCGTCCACGGCGCCCACTGATTCTGCGCACCGATGGCGTGGAGGGGGCCGCCGGCGGGCGCTGGGCGGGGGGAGTGGCAGGGTTCGCCCTCGAACCGCCCCGACGCGGGCACTTCCTTTGGGGAGAAGGGCCCCAGCTCCAGGGCCTGTAGGAACCACGGGTTTGGCTCCGGCTTCACATCGATGACCAGGTCCCGCATCTCCGTCTCGTCGTCTGAGTTGGCGGCGGGCGCGGGGTGTACTCGGCGGGGCATGCAGCCGGCCTTGCGGCGGGACATGAGTCGCGGCCCGAGCGAGCTGGCGGGCTGGCAGGCGGAGGACACTAGAGCCGTGTGCGCTCCGAGAGAGGCGCTCAGGTGAGTGACTGCCGCGACTGGCCGCGAACTTTTACACGTGCTGGCCCGACCCGTGGCTCCGCCCACCGGGGCGTGGCCTGCTGGGAGAAGACCGAGCGGCTCTGCAGGGGCCACGCCGGCGGCCAAACTCAATCAGGATCGTGCTCACTGCGTTTGGCTTAGTGACCACACCTTAATGATACCGACTTCACACAGCTGTTCCGGATTCCGGTTTTAGGGCTGATGAAACTGAGGCACAGGGTCCCCACAAACACCCCAAACCGAGAAAATGGTAGGGGCCACGTTTCTATCCAGGCCCCTAACAGTAATCTGGACTCTCAGTAAGTGCATTACAATAAAAATGCACCGAGCTAATATTTATTGAACACCTGCTGTGCGCCACGTCTGGGTACAAGCAGTGAGCCAAACAGACAATAATCCCTCCCTGCCCTCTCCCAGTTTGTTGGTTCCAGGAGAGGACTCTTACAAGATAGAGAGCCTTCCAGGGTGACAAGTGCTCCGTGGAACAAAATAAAGCTGGGAAGGGTTATAAAGGAACAGGGTGACTGGGATGGGGGCTTCAGTTTTTTCCCCATGCCAAGAGAGGGAGGGTATTGAGACCTGAAGGAGGTGAGGGAGCCAGCCAGCCTCTGTGTTCAAGAATAACGAGGGGGGAGGGGCAGGGAAAGGTGATTGAGTTCTGTGAGAAAATGGAGTCAGCTCCAAGAGGGTCTTTTGACGACTGTAAAATCTTTTGGTTTTTGGAGACTTCAGCCTTGGGTAGGATTTGAGAGGAAGAGGGTTGGGATCATATGCAACTACTTTGCTACACCTGGAATCACCATGAAAGCCAAATAGCCAACTGTCTTACGTCCCTTCACTGGGGCCTCCTTGAACTTCCCTCCTCAAAGAAGGTTTCTCAGATGACTGTTTGAAGTGGCATCAACACCCTGCTCCACCCTTCAACCCCTACAAGTTTTCTTTTCTTCCTGGCACCAGACCACATCATTAGACAGAACAGTTTCTTGACTGTGCTCTCCCTTCCCCCTACCTCACTCAAGCCCCCTGAGGTCAAGGGCCAGAGTTGTCCTCCCCTACGTCCCCCAGCGCAGCACTGAGTGAATTTCACATGCTAATCTCCTGGAGTGCTGCTCCAGGCCCCAGGATACCTCATATTGTTATTCAGGTCTCAGCTCAATTGTCCTCCTGTGAGCCAAGGACCTCCCTGACCACTGTATCTAAAGTAGCCCCACCCTGCTAAAGGCCTTACAATTTATACTCCATGACCTCCATCTGTCCCCAGTTCCTTCCTTGGGCCTCAGTTTCCCCATCTGTTACCAGAAGTGGCTTCTTCACTACCACCTTTCTCTGGCCACCTCAAAGAAGCTCCCCAACCCTGCCACCCTCTATCCTACTACCTGTATTTTATTCCCTTCGCATCACTTATCAAATCCCAGGATCTCGTTGATGTATTTTTGCTCATGTATACCCTATTTGTGTCCCTCCCAGTACCCCCTAGAATGTAGGTTCTGAGAGCACAGGAGCCAAGTCCATCTTGTTCACAAATTGAGCCCCTCTTCCTTCATAGTTCAGTCAATAAAAATGTATTGAGCTCCTGCTATTCACATTATTTCAATAGATATTTGCAGAAGGCCTGTGTGCCAGGTACTAGACTTTGGGGATTTCTTGGGAATCACAGGCCCACAAGGCTCCTGCCTGGTGACAACTTGTGGAATAAGTTAATTCTGTCTGTGCCCAGAGCAGGAAGGTTCCACAGCACCTCAGGCCAGCCTTCAGCCTTTCAGGGTTTCAGTTTACTTTGTAAAATGGAGCTGCAGGGAGAGCTGCAGGACAAATGACTGCCTGAATCTCTCAGTTGTCGCTCACCAAGACTTGCATTCTTGTTGCCTGGCTGCACAGGTATGCTCTCAAGGTTTCAAGTAGGGAAGGTGGAGTTGGGACTGGAGGTGAGGAATAGGAGTGTGCACGTGTAGGGGGGTTGGAGGGGGGTGCAAAAACCAAGCTCTGCCCTTAACCCCTCTCTGAGTCCCAATTTCTTCTGTAAAATGGGCATCCTGGACGCCCCTACCTCGTGTCGGTGGATCAGATCCAAGCGCCCAGCACGCCTCCCGCATGGTGATGATGTCCCAGGGTTGTGCTGGCTTCCGAGCCTGCGAGCCCGCCTAGGACCACGTGGGGCGGCGGCGGCGGCGGGCGGAACCCAGGCTCGGCGGCTCGCTGCCCGCCCGAGCCACTGCAGCTGGGGCGCCGGCGGAAGTAGGGGCGCCAGCCGCACGGACCTCGGTGAGTGCGGGTGTTGATGGTGGGGGGCGAGCACTTTGCTTCTGGCCCGGGACGCCCACCTGCGGGCAAGACCGGAGTTGTGGGTGGAGGCAGATCCGCGCCTGCAGCGCTGGCTGTGGGGACGTTCCTGTTCCTGGACGCCCGTATAGGGTCTCTGGTCGGAACGCAGGAGCGAGTGTGTGGGTGGGGGGAGACCTTCTCGCACTGGGTGTGGGATGGGGAGACGGGAAGCGCGAAAAATAATAACGATGACGGTAATAACAGTAATCACGGCAGCAATCAGCAGATCCCCGCCTTTCCTAGGGTGGATGGTCATAATCGCTGGCCTAATCTGAGCTAGAAGATGGGAAGAATGTCCAGCCTTGGGCTGAGTGGGGAGTGGACGCCTGGGGGCTGGGAGGATCTACTTGATACCAGAAAAGGAGAGCGATATGTGGCCAGGGAGGAACTGAAAGAAAACAGACCTGCCCAGGGGGCAGAGGGGAGGGGAAGAATCCTGCACGTGGGGTTCTGACTCTCTCTGGAGGCTATTGAATTAATTTGCATCCAGACGGGGCCGCCCCTGGGGTGTGTGTGGACATGTCACCACCTTGATGAAGTAGCTCTGAGGGCCTCGTTTTTTAACCTGGTCACTCAGCTGATTCCCTGCCCCAGCAATTGAAGAGTTGACTGAAACGTTCGTCCACAGAACTGATGATCCATTTTTATTTTGTTGAAAGTGAGCATTGAGGTACCAAGCAGTGAGGTCTGTAAATCTCCTGGCCCTGCCATTGACTCAAGTGATGGGCCCTCGAGTCAAACTAGTTTCCCAAGTAGCGGGGGATGGTTTTGGCTGTTTTGCCTGAAACCTTTTGGGCAGGAAATCCATGGTTTGGAGACTGAAAGCATAAAGGACTCTAGGGTCTGGTCACCAGAGAGAGCGGATAATGCTTGTTTTTAACTTATTGGGCACACCCTATGTGACCTTTCCTAAATCAGTTTCTTCTCAGATCACACCTTGGTTCCAAACCTCCCAGGGCTCCCTGCACTGGCTGGAAAAAACCTGCCCTTTTTGCTGAACTGGGAGCTCCCCCAGTTCAGTTCTCTCTGTCTCTGTATCTCTCTCTCTCTCTCTCTGTCAAAAACAATAAAAATAAAATAAATAAATAAATAAATGGCCAAAAAAAAAATTAAAAAAAAAAACAACCTGCCCTTTTGCATAGGGTGTTGGCCTCACTGTTGTCAGACCCACCTGGGTTTGCTCCCTTTTCCTCCCACAGACCAGCTTGCACCAAGCAAATGATTTAACATCTCCCAGCTTTAATTTCCTTTTCAGGAAAATGGGGCTTGTACTAGTATGACCAAATCTCCATCTCTTTGGTTCCCTCCTAATGCAGAGAATAAGGGCCTGCATGGCCCACTCTGAATTTTGTTTTACTCAGGGATTTAATGTAATTCTTCGGCCACTTGCTTAATTTCCATCAGTCCTTTATTAAATATTCATCCAGAGACAACCAGGTTGTTGCTCTTAAAACACTGAAGCGTTAACTTAGGTTGGGGGAAACCCCTGGGTCAGATGACCCTTGACTAAGCTTGGAGTACAGTGGTCACATACAATAGAAAATGTATATATCCCATTAATCCTATTACTGTGGTCTTCCCCTTCAGGCAAAAACCTGGGAGCCTTTTGTAGCTCTACTATTTCCTTCAGTCCCTCTGCAAATAGTGAGAGCTCTCAATTTTCTTTTTTTTAAAGATTTTTTTTTTTTTTGACAGAGAGAGAGATACAGAGACGGAGACAGAGAGAAGGGGGAGAGCTCAGAACAGCCTCCATAGTTGCACATCATTGGTTTTTCCACATAGTTTCATTCCACAGGTGGGCGTGGGGCTGCACAGGACAGGAACTGGGCCAGGGTCTCACCCTGATGAGAATTGAACTGGGGGCACTCCCCAGTTCAGCATATGGGTCCATACGGGCAGGGCCAGGATTCGATCCTCGGTCCCTGGGGTTGCAAAGTGAGTGCTAAACCCACAGCCATCCCGGCTCCCCCTCAATTTTTAAAACATACCTGCATCTGATGACTTCTCCCACCCCCGCTGTTTCTACTCTGTCCCAGGCACCATCATCATTTACACTGACCACTGCAGTGCCTTCCTCTGTGGGTTCTTTGCTTCTCGCTCAGTCCCCTGCTATCTATTCTTTGTGCATCAGGCAGAAGGGATTCTGTGAAAACTGAAGTCAGGTCCTTCTTCTCTTCTGCTCAGAACATGGTTCCCATCTCAGTAGAGACCCACGTTCTCACCATGGCCTTCAAGGACCCTACATGTCCTGCCACTGGCCTCCTTTGCTAAAGCCTCAGAGTCTCCTTCATAGTCTGCATATGCTGTACCTGCAGACTAGAAGGCTTTTCCCCTAGATCTCCACATAGCTCAATTTTTTATTCCTTTTAGGTCTGTGCTCACAGGTCACCTTATCAGAGAGCTCTCTCCTGAGTTGAATGCCCTTCTTTCAAAACTACCTCTTGCCCCACCATGCCCCCAGGCTGGGCGAGGTATCTCCTCTGGGCTCCTGAGGCCCTGGGGCACCTTCAGTCCAGCACTGACCACTCTTGTCTAGAGACAAGTCTGGGTCACCCCCTGGACTGTGAGCCCATGAGGGCAGGGCAGGGCTCTTTCTCTCACAGCTGTGTCCCCAGCATTGCCCAGTGTGGGCCAGGCACAGAGCAGGCAGGCACTTGGATCATGTGGATGGGTGAATCTTTATATCCTTTCAACAGATATTTATGGAGCTCCCCACTCCCACCCCACCATGTGCCAGGCCCTAAGTAGGGCTGGGGATGGAGTTGTGAAATAATTGGACGTGTCCATTCAAAGGCTTATGTTCTGTAGCAGAACAGATAGCACATAAGAAACCAAATACATTTTGTCAGGAGGTGATGGTGCTATGAAGAAAAGGTAATGTGGGGAGAAGGAGCTACTGTTTTCCTCTCTGTAAAGGTGGTGTGTGAGCAGCCAGCCACCTGCGTGAAGTGAGGGAGGAAGGTGAGCCTTGCATCTGGAAATACATATACCGGTAATCTGTCATCTGGAGGAGGGTTCTAGGCAGTAAGAACAGCACGTACAAAGGCCTTGAGATGGAAATGTGCTTGGCACGTTCAGGGCCAACAAAGTGAGCAAAGGATGTAGGGGTAGGAGGAGAGGTCAGAGAGGTGAGGCCTTATAACCTTTGTAAGGACTTTGACTTCTGTTCTGAGGTGGGAGCCAAGGGAGGGCTCAGAGCAGAGGAGGGATGTGATCAGACTTAGTTCTAACAGGATCCCTCTGACAGCTGTGTGGGGAAGAGACTGTAGGGTGAATGAAGGTAGAGGCCAGGAGCCCAGTGGGGAGGCAACTGCAATAGTCAGATGGGAAGTGCTGGTGATTGGATCATGCAAGGGGCTGAGTTGGGTGATGAGAAGTTTGAATTCTGGATGCATTTTTGAAAATGGAGCTGACAAGCTTTACTGATGGATTGAATGTGGGTGGTAGAGAAATCCAGGATTCGATACTGGGATGTCCTTTGCCTGTGTAAGCCCGAGATTCTCCCTTCTCCCAGCTCCTAGGAGGTCTTCTTTATGCTTCATTTCACAGATGAGGAACCAGATTAGGGAGGCTACTGGCAGAGTTGCAGTGACCTGCCTGGATTGGATCGCTGGTAGTGACTCTGGTGTGGTAAGCTGTGGTGGCCCTGACGGCTCTTCTTGCATGGCCCATGAACTAAGTGTGGGTTTTACATTTTTAATAAAGTTTTGATCTGGGCCCCACATGGGTGGCAAGAACTTTTGTGGCCAGTTGCACAGCAGTTCTCATACCATGGTATTTACCAATGGAGACAATTTTGGTTGTTGCAACTTGGGGTGGGGGTGGGGGCACTACTAACATAGAGTGGGTAGATGCTAGGGGTACTGCTAAAATCCTACACCTATGCACAGAACAGTCCCCCACAACACAACAAAGAATGATCCAGTCCCATGTCAATAGTGCTAGGATTGAGACACCCTGGTCTACAGCCTTGACCTTTTCTCTTCAGGGTCCTTTCTGGCAAGGAGCTAGCTGCAGAGACAGGAAAAGTCTAGTGAATAAAAAAAAAGGACAATCTCAATCACCTCTGGACTGTGAGTGACCCTGGGATGGGACACTGGGTACCTAATACTTGTCAGTCACTTCATTTAATCACTTTGGAGAGGAGGGGACTGAGCCACAGAGAGTGGTGTAGCTGCCTGAAATGCAGGTCCTTCTCTTTTCCTCCTTCTCACCCCAAAGCCAGCATCATTTCCCCCTACAAGCAATCGACATCATAGCATTTGGCACTACTATGTTCCAAGCTAGTGCTAAACATTGTACATTTGTTAGGTCATTTAGTCCTCGTGACAACCCTGGGAGATCTTTTAATCATCTCTATTTTACAGATGGGGAAACAGAGGCACATAGAGGTTTACCCAGGACACACAGCAATACTAATAACAACTGTAACTAACTAGGGAGAACCTGGTGTGTGCCAGGCCCTGTTCTACATGAGTCTGTTGAATCCTGATAACAAGCAGGAGTGGCAGTTGGTGCTATTTCTCCATACAGTAGAAGAGGAAACTCTTTTGCTTGAGGTGTCCCAGCTAAGGAGGCCTGGCAGCTTAATCTTCACTCCATCACTGGAGGGGAGCCTGGTCTCTGTGCCACTTAGTGTTCCTGGAGCTGAGGCTACATGGCAGGGGGAAAGCAAGGGGATGGCTGGCTGTGGGGAGGCAGCCATTTTGCAGGGGAGAAAGACCCTAAGCAGAACAGTAGATTTACAATCTTATGTCCAGGAGGGTCTGTGCTGCAAAGAGTGATAAAACTGACAGAGGGCATGGAGAGGGACGAGGGGCAGACCTTTAAGATGAGGATGCCTAGGAAGGGGGACAGGGGGTAGAGGCAGAGGGAACCACAAGTGCTTGGGTCAGAGAGGGACTGTGTAGGCGTGTTCGAAGACCAGGAGGAGGCCAGCATGGCTGGGGTGAAGAGAGTAAGCGGGTGTGCTGTGAGTGGGGCTGGTGAAATCCGGAGCATGAGGCCTTGAGGGCTGTGCTGAGGACTTTGGTTTTGACTTAGGCCATCTGAAAGCTCAGCAGAAGAGGGATGTGATGTGACTCACTTCCGTCTGACTATGTGTGGGACAAGGAGAGAGGTGTGAAGTTGGGGTGTGGGGGCAGTGAGGAGTTGACTTTAATAGTCCAGGCAGGAAGTGATGGTGGCTGGACCAAGATGTTGGTAGTTGGGTGAGAAGTGTTAGGTTGTGAATAGAGAAGGGCTGTCTGGAAAGTATCCAGCCATATTTCTGTTTCCTTTATATTTTCCAGACAGCCCTTGTATACATACATATATCCCCTCCACCAAGCTGTTGTTTATTTTTTATGACCTTGATGTATATTTTTTAAGAACACCAATTTTGTTTTTTGGGTTTTTATTTATCTATTTATTTTATTTTATTTAAAGATTTATTTTTATTGTTTTTGACAGAGAGAGAGAGATACAGAGACAGAGAGAAGGGGAAGGGCTCTGAACAGTCTCCATAGTTGTACATTATCAGTTTTTCCACATAGTTTTATTCCACAGGTGGGCGCGAGGCTGCACAGGGCAGGAACTGGGCCAGGGTCTCACCCCGGTGAGAACTGAACTGGGGGAACTCCCCAATTCAGCATATGGGTCCGCACAGGCCGGGGCCGAGATTCGATCCTCGGTCCCCAGGGCTGCAAAGTGAGCGTTTAACCCACTGAGCCATTCCGGCTTCCCTGTTTTTTGGGTTTTTTAAATACACATTTATTTTATTGTTTGACAGAGAGAGACAGAGAGACAAAGTGGCAGGGCTCAGAGCAGTCTCCACAATTGTACATCAGTTTCAACAGTTTCACTCCACACAGGTGGATATGGGGCCATGCAGGGAGGAAACGGGCCCAGGGGCCTCCCACTTGGGAAACATGCTCCGGGTGGGAACCAAACTGGGGGCCTCGCACATGGGAAGCACACCCCAGTTCAGCATATAGGTCTGCAAAGGCTGGGACCAGGACTTGATCCCTGGACCCCATGGCTGCAAGGGGAGTGCTTAACCTACTGAGCCATCCCGACATCCCCTGACCTTGATATTTTTTAAGGATCCTGGCTAACTTTTTTGTAGAATGTCTTTCAATTTGATTAGATTGATTAAACAGAATTGTCTCATGATTAGATTCAGGTAATCCCTTCTGCACAGGAACACAATGCACCCGGTGTCTTGCCTTTCTCAGTGCATCCCATCAGGAGGCACGTGGTGTCTGTTTGTCCTTTTACAGCACATGTTGGCTTTGATGCCCAGTGAAGGTGTCTACCAGGTCTCCACTATAAAGTTACTCTTTACAAAGATTATCTTGTGAGGAGTTCCTTTAAGACTATATAGAGATCCTGGACCTCATCAAACATTCCTCCACAAGTTGAGGATTTTAGCTGCCATTCTATGACAAGGAAGCATTTTCCTTATTTATTTATTTATATTAGCATAGACTCACGAATTTCTGTTTTTTTCAAGGGTTATAATAATTATCATTTTTATGTTCAGATCATTTCAGATTTGGCCAGGGGCAGTCCTTCAAGCTGTCTCCAGGGTGATGGGGAATTTATTTGTGAGATAGCATTTCCTGATAAATTGGGTGGGCAGTGTGTGAGAGAGGAGAAGAGGTGGGGGTGGGTTCTTTCAGCACATATTTATGGCCAGGAGCTGGGGATAAAGCTGTGATAAAAGCAGACAGAAGTCCCTGTGTCCAGGGGCCTTGTGAATGGTGCTGTCACTTCCTGGGAAGTGGGGGCTGGCGGAGGGATGGTCCAGTTTTCAGGAGTTGGGTTTGGACAGGCTGAGGTGAATGTGGTAGACAAGCTTCTACTCACAATCCTCCGTCTTCTGTCATCCCAATTCCCCTGTAACGGCTCCCTGCTCTTCTTCATTCAACAGCCAGGACAATGCAGACTCCACTGGCCAGTCCTGTGCCTGTGCTTCGGCTCCCCCGGGGCCCTGATGGCTTGAGCCGAGGCTTTGCCCCTGATGGACGCAGGCCCCCGCTGAAGCTAGAGGTGTCTGAAACTCCGAAGTCTTGCGTAGTTCATGAATGTCGGGAATCCCAGGAACAACAGACCCGAGCTGTCCTCCGGGAGCGCTACCTCCGCAGCCTGTTGGCTATGGTGGGTTGCCAGGTCAGCTTCACCTTGCACGAGGGTGTGCATGTGACTGCCCACTTTGGAGCCACTGACCTGGATGTGGCCAACTTCTATGTGTCGCAGCTACAGACTCCAATAGGTGTGCAGGCTGAGGCACTGCTTCGGTGTAGTGACATTATTGCATATACCTTCAAGCTATAAAGACATTATTATGGTCACCTTCTGCCTTAAGCCTAGCCACAGATTCCCAGGCCTCCAACTGTTCTGGATCTCTTGGCCTCATAGAGTTTGGAACTCCCTTTGAATCTTGAGCCATGCTCCAAGCAACTCTGGTATCTTGGCACCTCCAGGGTCTAGTCAGTAAAATTCTGCAACCCCAGGAATTCTAGATCCTGTTGAAAGGAATGCAGAAATGTGAGCCTCATTCTAGTTCCTGGAGACGGGTGGGGTGGGGGCTGCACTGGTAATAAAGGAAGGCAAATTGCAGAGTGAGAAATTGTTTATTACACAAGTTGCGAAGTTCAGCCACACTGAATGTACTCCCAAATACTCCCCTCCCGCCAAGAACCAATTATCACCCCAGGAAAATCCACCTCCAGTTTTTTGTTTGTTTTTATGTGTACCCCACAGGGATGAAGCCAGATTTAGGGTGTGGAAGGTAGCAGTTCGAGGACTGAAATTGTTGGAGCTAGGCTGGTAAGGAGAGGATACATCAAAATGCTGAGGGTAATCCGTTGGATTAAGGTGTGGGAATTAGACTGCCTCTAATCTCCGGAAATGGCTGGAGCGACCTGGGTGGTTGGTTTGGATGATTTGGACTACATTTCTTTATTGGTGGGCGGAGAGGTACATAGTGAGGGGTGTGGGCTCCCACCTGAGTGATGCCGCACACCACTAAAGATTCGCTTCCCTGCCCACGTGGGTAAGGGCTGGACCCTGTGTACGGCACCATTGAGAAAAGGCTGAGTATTAGATGTTAGGGTGAAGCTTTACCTATTCATTTTGCTCCAGCTGTGTTATACCGCTATCCACATCAACTCACCTCACTTAGCCCTGTCACTAGTAGACTTTCGCTTTAAAAACGTAATTTCTGCTGCCATTGTAATCCCATCAACTTGGGTATGTAAGTGAAGCTTCCATTCACTATAGATGAGATTTGTTTCGTTCGTCTTCAGTCTCCAAAGTGCGGGGGCTATGCTGTCGAAGGCAAATGGAAAATCTCCCACAAGTCCATTCACAACGCCACCTCTGGCGAGTCCCTGCCCTAGCTCTCAAGTTACCTTGGCAACGACGTTTCTCGTTCCTTCTTAAGTCCCTGTTACTGGTTTTAGCTCCGCCTTTCCCTCCCGAGTCGCTGGCGAAAGTGCGGAGGCGAATATTGATTCAGTTGAGCTTTTAGGTGGGCGTGGCCTCAGCTCCTGCCGGTTCGCTTCTGGCTTGGTGATATACCCACTCCGTAGCCCGGTATTTTGGTTGGCAGATTCATTTCGTGCTTCTGAAATTCCTTCGCCCACTTTTTTTTTCTTTTTTTGTTTATTTTTGACAGAGAGATAGAGACAGAGAGAGAACTGAACTGGGGGAGCTCCCAGTTCAGCACATGGATCCGCACGGGCCGGGGCCGGGATTCGATCCCCGGTTTCCGGCGCTGCAAAGCGAGCGCTTATCCTGGCGTCCCCCGCCCAGTTTTTTTAAAAAGCAAGGTTGATACTCCTCAAGGGCTCGTAGTTGTTTTAATTTGCGAGTTTAAGTTGTAATTTATACAACGCTGTCCAACTACAGAGAATTGGGGAAGCCGGGATGGCTCAGTGGGTTAAGCGCTCACTTTGCAGCGCCGGGACCGAGGATCGAATCCCGGCCCCGGCCCGTGCGGAACCATATGCTGAACTGGGGAGTTTTCTCTCTCTGTTCAGTTCTCTCTCTCTCTCGTTCTCTCTCTATCTCTCTCTCTCTCTGTCAAAAAATTAATAAAAAAACAAATACAGAGAATTATTGATTAAACTGCAGTCTCCAAGTGGAAGGCTAGAGACGAATAGCAAGGGGGCATAAACCTCCTTTCCAGGTAGAATCCCTCTGTCAGCACCCATCACCTGTACTCATACATTCACCACAGTTCCTATCTCCTTTCCTTTCAAGTTCTCCACCCCTTTACCTCTCTTTATCAGTTGGCCTAGCCTCGCTGAGCAGATGTTTTGTTTTTTCTCTATAAACCCCACTCCCTTCTCCATTGCCTGAGCGCATGACGAATGTGTGTGGCCCGAACCTCAGTTATCGACATGGAGACGGTGGGGGAGACTCAGTTCGCGCTTGCGCGCTGCTCTGGGAGACGGCGTCCGTCTCGCCCCGCCCCTCGCGTTCTGCAGTTCCGGCTCTGCAGATTCGGTGCCCGTGTCTCTTTTTCCCGTGGTTCTTGCTGTCTTTTGTTCCTCCTTTCAGCAACCTGCGAGGCAACTCTACCTGCAAATAGCTTAAGTCGATTTTCTGCTTTTCTTAGTCTGCGGCAGGTTCACTGGCCCTTAACGAAAGTACTGCTGCGAACGAGCAGACGCACGCGGGGCTCGGGGGAGGCGCGCTGGGGCTCCCGGCGACGACTACGACGACGAGGAGAGCGAACGGAGGCGGCGCCTGAAGCAGCGGCAGAGCCCATGCCCCGGGACGGCGGGCGGGCCCGGAGAGACAAGTCCGGGGCCCGGGACATGTCCCCGGGGCCCCCGTGAGGAGGCGGCGGCGATGGAGATCCCGCCGCAGGAGGCGCCGCCCGGGCCGGGCGCGGACGGCGACGCCGAGGAGGCTCCCGCCGAGGCCCGGTCTCCCAGTCCCGCATCGCCCCCGGCCGACGGGCGCCTCAAGGCTGCGGCCAAGCGCGTCACATTCCCCTCCGATGAGGATATCGTATCAGGAGCGGTGGAGCCCAAAGACCCCTGGAGACACGGTAGCTACAGCTGGGGCTCGGGGCAGGCTTGTGGGGGTCTTGGGGATCGGGGCAGTGCCCAGGACGGAGGTGGTGCTCAGTAAGTTGCACCTAGTGATGATTTAAGTGCGCAGTCGCCAGTTCAGAGCTGGGGGGTGTTGGGGGGGGGGGTGGCATTGGGTTGGGAAGGTGAAAAGTAGCTAGTTTATGTCCGTTCCCCTCCCCGCCACAAGAGATCATTTTAATTCCTAAAACGATCACATTTAGGAATTTTAAAAGATGAGCAACTAAAGAAAGTTTGGTGGCTTGGGAGGTTGGAAGGGCGGTAGCCTTTGAGTTCAGAGTTCCCCCAAAGGATAGAGATAGACGGAAAGAATGGGTCAGCTTTGGCGCTGAAAGGGCAGTGGAGGAGTGTGAGTGTGATGGATCCATTGGGGATGGAAGGAGGTTAAGTTCCTGGTCTGAAAGTCTTGAGACAAGCGGGGTGGCCATGTTGCTCACTCCCTTGGCTGAAAGGAGGAAGAGGAATAAAACCAGGATTGTGGCTGTAGAGGTGTCAGTAAATCCTGGAGTTGGGAAAAGGGAGTCAAGGTAAACAAACTCCCAGAAAAGAAGAGGTAGTGGTCATTTGGGGGTGGGTGAGGTAAAGGAGGTGTTAGACCTTGGCATTAAGCACCCGAAGAGTCGCTGCATGCCTCTTCCTCCCCACAAAAAGGGAGACAGAACATTGTCAGTCATTCAGGAGCAAACGAACCTTGGGGCCTGGCTACCGCAGAAGGGTAGTTTTTGTTTTTCTCCCTGAAAAATAGTTGGGAAATTGGAGCTGCTAGTCAGTGGAAGGTGAGAATATTTTTAAAGTTTGGTGGCTTGAGGTGTTGAGAGAGGAAGCAAACCCATGGATTATAGGTCCCCTGGAGAAGGTCAGGACAATGTTGGAACTGAAAGGGCAGCTGGAGGAGTGTCTTTAACCCATTGGGTAGGGAAGGTGGAAGTCGCTCCGGAGGTGGGCAGCAATGTTGAGCTGTTTTATGTGCTGGAGAAGGCTGTCTTGCTGGGGTGGAGCCCACGGAGATAGGGAGCAGACCGGTCTTGGCTCTGTGTAGAAGTTGGTTGGTTGACCGTGGGGAAAGCGGAGGAACTGTTGCTAGTCTGTGGACAGTGGAGGAATTGGTGGCATTGGTGTGAGAGTGAGATACATGGCAACTGGAAGCTGAACATATAGGGAGCTCGCCATTAATGCCAGTTTGTTTGTTGTTAAAGAAATGGGAGTTAATGTAAGAATCTTGGTGTTGGGAGCCAGCTAAGTCCTTGAGCTCTAGCTCCCAGGGATAGGTGGTCACTTTTAGGTTGGTTGGGGGTTTGGGGAATGGACTGAGGAAGGGAAGAGTCAGAATGGGGCCTGACTCTGGCATGGTATCCAGTCCAGGGAGTTCAGAGCAAGTAGGGGGAAAGACCTGGACAGGCAGAGCAGGGCGGTGAAGAACAGAAGCTGGAGCCTCCCATTTACCCACTTCATGACCTAAGGCTGATTACCTAACTCCTCTGAGATCCCCAGTTTTCCCATCTGTAAAGTGGGTGATAATACCCATGCCACAGGGTTTAAGAAAGGACTGAATAAGATTGTGTATGCATGGAATTGGCCAGGATGAGCCTTCATGAAGTTGTAGTTGTTGGTCATTTTAGGGGTGATGTTGGTCATTTTAGAGAACAGTCTAGAGGAGTTGTTGGTTCATGAGGTTGGGGCCTGGATGTTTCTGCTTCACAAGCTTCCAGAAAAGGGGCAGAGTTGGCGGTCAGTTAGTGAGCCTGGGCCAAGGGAAGGGAACATAGTCGGTTTGTGGGCTGGAGGGTCGCGGGTAGGGGCAGTTGGAGAGTTTGGTATGGGGTGGGGTGGGTAAGTTTCTGGTCTGCAGGTTCTCAGAAGAGGAGCAGCTCTGTGTAACCAGCTGTCTGGCTTTGAGTAAGCTTTTTACTCTCTGAGCCTCCCATTTCTTTTTCTGCAAATGGAGATGGTAATTTCTACCATGAGGTAGTTGTGAGGATGAAATAAGATAGTTCTTGTAAAGTTCCTGCCACATAAATAGCAGCTGCTGTTATCCAGACAAATTCACTTTTGTTTTTTTTTTTCTTTT
>PVKE010033807.1:0-17727 GCA_004027555.1 Craseonycteris thonglongyai | reverse complement strand
GGCAATCACCAAGCTATTGAGTGTGTCCATAGGTCTCTGTGTCTTTGTTACTTTCAGTGACTGGTTTCTGAGTGGACACCCTGTGAACTAGTGACTTGCCTACTGGATTTTGCTGGAATAATTGGGAAAGAAGAGTTTCTGCTGAGGTCAGTCTAACCTCTGGGCAGATAGAAGCTCAAAACTGCTCATATCTCCCTTTATCAAGAATATATAAATTTTCTTTGTCTAGTCTTTCTTCATTAGGCAACACATTCTCTCTAAATCTCATTTTCAAGTTTCTGATCATGTGCTGGACTTCCCAATCTCCATGTAATTGCTTATGCTGCTTCCTCTACTACCTATCATTAACTATTTGGTACTAGTCAGGATTCTTAATGTTCAGGTGAAATTATCCTCCTTTTCTCTGTTTTGTACCAAGAATACTATCTGGCATAATATATTCACAGAGTAAATGTATCTATTGACTGAAGACTCTCAGATCTATTCTGTCCTTGGCTGGCCAGAAATCCATCTCAATATGGTGTACATGTAACACATAGTAGAGTCATTATCTTGGTTTTTAATTGATTTTCCATTTTCATGTTGACTTTCAAGAGCTAATTCTCAACCGCTAGATATTAATAGGTAGTTTGGCTTCTTTCCCATTTATTACTCTATCCTATTGTACAAAATATTCTGTAATTAGTAGCTATTAAGTAAATTGCTTTGAATTGCTTAAATCAATAGATAGCAAATATCATAATCCAATTTTACATGCAATTTATTATTTTGAGAGCCACACTATATTTTTCTTTGAGACAGTCTTAAGATGGAGAAAAACAAACTATATCACTTTATTTGTGTTTAATCATCTCCTCACTAGAACTGTTTAATTGCTCACATGAATTTTCCCACTGGGATTTGGACATCAGAGCATATGCTCCTAGGATCTGATGTGAGAGTAGAAATTGATGATCAAAGCCTTGAAGCAAAATATAAAAGGTCTTGCATTATCCTAGGGAAGCACAGCCTTCCTACTGGAGGCTCAACTTTCTTCTATAAGCCCAGAAGCCTACCCAAATGGACTATGGAAAAATGTTGTAATGCACCAAATATCTTTAAGTTTCAAAATTAAGTTTTCCAGTGAAAAATGAACTAATGCTGACAACAGTGTAGTAAGAAGGTGAATGAAAAAGATAGTGATCTGGTAAGTGTTCTTACCTCAATCCTAGATTATTAAAGCTTGATAGGATTTTAAATGCCTACAATAACACAAGTTTTAAATCCTTAGGGTGTTTCCAACAAAACCATAGTAGCACCAAAAATATGCATATTTAACACATGATAGTTTTAAAACAACCCTCAGCATGATTGGAGGGGATTTTAAGAAGAAAGGAGACATCAAAGCTATCCTCTGAAATAGAGAAATGAAGTTCATTACACAATGAAAAATCTTTGTCTTGACATCTTGGATGTAGTTTTGGATGTGGGGCAAAAAGGGTTTATGTTGTTAGAACAAAAAGCCGTTCTCAGTAAGCTGAACTGACAAAGTGAAAACTAGTGTAGGTGCCTGTAAGGAAACATTGCGATAAACTGAAGGAAAAGAAATGAAAGTAGATACAGGGTTATAATTTTTTAAAGTAAAATTGACTTAAATGTTGCTATGTGCTGACAGTTTCTGAGAGATAGATTATTAATAGCAATAGTAAAGATTCACAGTAATAATTAATAAGTATCTTAATTGACACAAATAGTCAGAATTAGGTATATAGCTGAAGGAATTAACTTCAGAGAGTAGAGGCTCATTTTTCCAAAAGAAAGAAAGAAGAGAGAAAATGACTAATGAATTCAAATGCTTATTCAATAACTTGAGAAAGTTGAAGATATACTTATTGGCTAGTCCATATTTTTCTCTACAAAATAGAAATAGTTTTCTGGCAGTGAGAAAAATGTTATAGAATGACACTTAAGAGGAAATATGAAGATTTTCAGTAGCTATTCAATAAAGGAAATGGCTATGTGTAATATAGAATGTTAAAGAACAATTATATAAATGTATATAACATATATCATATGAACAAATACATATATATAACTTAATTTTGTGACTTTTTTTTACAAATGTAAACTGAATATGTATCAATGGTTTTGTTTAATTCATTTATTCAGCTGTCATTGCTATAAAATATAGTTCAAAGAATTGTGGATCGGGAATTGACAAATAAATACTAGATACAAAACTGGCTTTCCCATGGTGGGGAGAGAAATCATTTGTCTCTACACTACACAAAATGTGCATGTCTGTAGACAAATTCCATTTAAGTTGCTATGAGTTACCTACAACTTACAGATTTGTAAACTAGGGCAAGGACAAGGAAAGGCAGGGAAAACCTCTGAGAGGTACGGTAAGTAGGTGAGCCTTGTTCAACATCTACAATTTTTCACTACAGAGGGCATGGGAACATTATCACCTTGTGTGGATTGAATTATCATTATCACCTTGTGTGGATTGAATTTAATTGACCTGTAAGCATGAGGAATTCTCTAGTTGTATCCCATTACTTGGATTCCAGATAAAAATAAAATATTTGTTGGGATTGATTCAGAATTGCTATGTTGTCAGCTTTAGAACAGCAAAGTCACAAGAGGTGAGGATCTGGAGGCTGGAGAAGGATTCATTTAACACACAATTAGATGAAAAAGGTACTCTTGTTCTCGTGTTATAGATGAGGAAACTGAAACTCAGTGATTAATGGGCCTGCCCAGGGACCACAACTCCTGTGTGACAGAGCCAGGAGTCAGTCACTTTTATAACTGATTCAGAATCTCTCTATTTGAACAGAGGATTTCAAATGACTCTATGGAATTCCTTAGTTCCTCAGAGGCAAAGCCACATCTCAGGTTGAGGAATACACAACTTCTGTGCCTCCACCTATACAAGGCTTCATCTGGAACAGCAGTGCTTTACCTGGTACAGAAATAAAAACAACATAAATGGGAACAGAGGCTATTTATTCAGTTTGCTCTAGAACACTTTGGTCAACCACTTTTACTTGACAGTGGTAGATGATGAGAGAGTTGAAGAAAGAGAGAAGCCCATGTGTTGAGTTTAACAATTGGTGTATTGTCGGTGCCATTTAATATGGAAAACACTATCTTTAAGAAATCGAAGTGGTAATGTACCAATTTAATTGAACAATAGAAAATCCTTGCATTATACTATTTGAACTGTAGATATGCCAGGGAATTATCAGGATGCCCGAGTAGATTTAGAGTTGCTCTGCTATTTATTTTGACTGCTTTATTTTTTCTATTCTTTTCATTACTAATATTAGTATTGCTGTCACGACCCTGTCACTTCAGGAGTCCAGGAGCTTTGCAGAGAATGGAGTTGGAGAATGGCACTGTGAAAACTGAGTTCTTTCTCTTGGGATTTAGTGACCACCCAGAACTTCAGAGTGTGCTTTTTGCTGTGTTTTTATGTATCTACTCTGTTACCCTGATAGGGAACCTTGGGATGATTTTGTTAATCACAACCAGTTCTCACTTGCACACCCCTATGTACTTTTTTCTCTGCATGTTGTCCTTCATAGATGCATGCTACTCTTCTGTCATTGCCCCCAAATTACTTGTGGGATTGGCATCTGATAAGAAGACCATTTCTTACAATGGCTGTGTTGCACAGTTGTATTTTTTCTGCTCTTTGGTTGACATGGAATCTTTCCTTTTGTCTGCCATGGCTTATGACCAGTATATAGCAATCTGTAACCCCCTGCTTTATACTGTTCTTATGTCTAAGAGGATTTGCTGCCAACTTGCCATCGGAGTATTTTTGGGGGGCACTATAAGCTCAGTTATTCACACTACTAATACCTTCCACCTGTCTTTTTGCTCCAAAGAAATTAACCATTTCTTTTGTGACATCTCCCCACTCTTCTCCTTGTCCTGCACTGACACTTATAAGCATGACATTGTCCTGGTCATCTTTGCTAGTTTGGTGGAAGTGATCTGTCTTCTAACAGTTCTTCTGTCTTACTTCTATATCATAGCAGCCATTCTTAAAACAGGCTCTGCCAAGGAAAGAAGAAAGGGGTTCTCCACTTGTGCTTCCCATCTGACCGTGGTCACCATTTACCATGGCACCCTCATCTTCATTTATTTGCGCCCCACCACTGCTCGTTCACTGGATATTGACAAAGTGACCTCTGTGTTCTATACGCTGATTATACCTATGTTGAACCCCCTAATATACAGTCTAAGGAACAAAGATGTCAAACATGCCTTTAGGAAAGTGATGAGACCCAAATTTCTTTCTTAAGAAAGAATAAAACTAGGCTGACAACTCTTCAACAATGTTTATTTTTTGACCTCTGTTTGTAACTGTTGGAAGAGTCAGTTTAATATGAATGTTCCCCTAATCTGTGGGTAATGAGGTCTCAACCACAGAAAAGGGCATGATGCCATGAACAATACCATCTTGTCTATCAGCACAAGGAGTTTATTCAGTTATTTTAATCTTTTTTAAATATTTATTTTTATTGTTTTTGAGAGAGAGAGAAGGGGGAGGGTCCAGAACAGTCTCCATAGTTACACATCATTGGTTTTCTACGTGGTTTCATTCCACAGGTGGGTGAGGGACTGTGCACGGCAGGAACCGGGCTGGGGGCCTCCCGCATGGAGCCTCGAGTATGGAGCTTGCCCCTGTGAGAACCAAACGGGGCACACCCCAGTTCAGCACATGGGTCCACACAAGCTGGGGCTGGGATTCAATCCTTGGACTCTGGGGCTGCAAATGAGCACTCAACCCGCTGAACCATCCCCGCATCCCCAGCACCAGGAGTTTAGTCCCTGATAGGAAGTGAGTTGGATAAGGTCACAAAGCTGATAAGTAAATGATATTACACAGATATAAACTCAGGTCAGTTTCACTTCAAAATCTAGTTTTTACCTTAAACCCTCTCCCATCATCATTTTCTTAAAATGAATATAAGTAAAAACAGAACAAAACAAAACAAAACACAAAACACAACTTTGGTACCCTGACCATCTGTAAAGGTGATTAAACCAAAATCTTTAGAAAACAAGAGATAAGGAAATATTTTTATTTGTCTTAAAACTCTGTTCCAACAGTAATTCTAGACTAGTAACTTGCTGAAAATTGCATGTTCTTAATGTATTGGTTTATTCTTATGATGTTCTGAAGTACTTAACAGCTCATTCTATACACTATAGGAATATATAAAATTAGGGAAGAGGATTTAAATAAAAAGCCTTGTATAACTTATTATTCTGTCCTTCTGAAACCAGGGTGTCTCCATGTTCCTTTCTTAAAAACAATCTAAAATAAAGTGAGTTTTTTTGTGAACCTGGAATTGTGTTATGGTTTTTATAATTGTATAAATTCCTAATTGATTTCAGTGCAAATAACATATGTAATTAATTTAGTTTTTGGAATAGGTTAAAGAATTACCTAACATCCATCTACTCAGCAATAACTACCCTTAAAATTTTGTTTAGAATACAGTTTTAGTTTATTTCACAGATCCATGAAGAACCAATATAGGTCATTACAAATGAGATACTAATGTAAATACTGTCTTGTTCTTTTTTTTTTTGTCTATTGCAAACAGTAAGTTAATAAATAATTTTAAATATTTTTTAAAGATTTATTTTTATTGTTTTTGACAGAGAGAGAGAGAGAGATACAGAGACAGAGAGAAGGGGGAGGGCCCAGAACAGTCTCCATAGTTGCACATCATTGGTTTTTCCACATAGTTTTATTCCACAGGTGGGCGTGGGGCTGCACAGGCCAGGAACTGGGCCAGGGTCTCACCCCAGTGAGAACTGAACTGGGGGAGCTCCCAGTTCAGTATATGGGTCCGCATGGGCCAGGGTTGGGATGCGATCCTTGGTCCTCGGGGTTGCAAAGTGAGCTCTTAACCCACTGAGCCATCCCGGCTTCCCTATTTTTTTAATTGTTAAATTTATTGGGGTGACATTGGTTGGTAAAAATTACATAGGTTATAGGTGTACAATTCTCCATTACATCATCTGTGTATTGCATTGTGTGTTTACCATCCAGAATCAGTTCTTTTTCCATCACCATATATTTGATGCCCTCTCCCTATTCTCCCACCACCCCACTACTTCCCCTACCCTCTTTTTTAACTTAAACTCTATCAAATGCACATTTTGGCTTTTAAAAATAAATTTATTTATTTTATTTAATTTATTTTTATTAAATGTATTAGAGTGACATTGGTTAGTAAAATTACATAGGTTTCAAGTATACAATTCTGTGATACATGATCTATATGTTGAATTGTGTGCTCACCACCCAGAGTCAGTTCTCCTTCCATCAGCATATATTTCACCCCCTTTACCCTCTTCCACTACCTCCCTACCCCCTTCCCTCTGGTAACCACTAAACTGTCTGGTTTTGTTTGGTTGTTTATCACGTTTGCTTGCTGCTCTCAGCTTTATATCCTACATATGAGTGAGGTCATATGGTTCTTGACTTTTTCTTGTCTGCCTTATTTAGCTTAGTATGATGATCTCAAGATCCATCCATGTTGTTCCATATGGCAGACTCTCATTTTTTCTTATGGCTGAGTAATATTCTGTCATTTCAGCTTTTAAAATTTATTTTGATTTTAACTAGTATAAGGCTACAAATACGTCAAGGGAGATGAAGTCCTCTTTTTCATTGGCCTTTGGAAAAGGTCCAGGTCCTTTATCCCCAACTTTCATTTATGCAGTTTCTTTCTTTTTCTTTTTTTATTGTTAAATATAATGGGGTGACATTGGTTGGTAACAATTAGATACTTTCCGGATGTACAGGTCCACATCACATCACCCATGCATCGCATTATGTGCCCACCACCCAGAATCAGCTCTCCTTCCATCACTATATGCAGTTTCTTTACCATTGTCGAGAGCACTGGATCTGTTCTTCAGAGGGAGGGCAAGAAGGAAAGGTCAAAGGCTCATGTGCATTGTGAGGTGCAATTCATAGGAACTTGAGCTCTTGATCCTGGGGATGTCTACTGATATAACTGAGCAGTAATGATGAAGAATAAAGGGTCCAAGAAGATTTTTACAGCAAATAATTATTTCCCCTGATTCTTATTATAACCAAAGCCAAAAAGATGGAAGTGAAGATAAGTTTCGTCAAAGATGAACATACTAGACTAGAATTAAAGAAGAGTGTTCCTGGGGAAAGCTGGGATGGCTCAGGGGTTAAGTACTCACCCTGCAGTCCTGGAGCACGAGGATCGAATCCTGGGCCCAGCCCAGGTGAACCCATATGCTGAACTGGGGTGTGGCCCCAGTTCAGTTCTTGCTGGGGCCTATGTGGGAGGCTCCCGGCCCAGTTCCTGCCCTGCGCAGCCCCGCGCCCACCTGTAGAGTGAAACTATATGGAAAACTGATGCTGTCAACTATGGAGACTGCTCTGGGCCCTCCCCCTTCTTTCTGTCTCTCTCTGTTGGTTTCTCTCTCTGTCAAAAAACAATAAAAATAAATCTTTAAGAAGAGTGTTCCTCTTCGCATTATATTTTAGGCTATACTCATTAATTTATTCAATAAGTGTTATTGAATGGCATCCCAGAGCTGAACATTGTAAATAGCAAAGCAGAAGTGATGGGAAACAAGACAGAAAAGGGATGTGCTTTTATGGAGCTTTGAATTAGGGCAGGAGATTTTCAATATATTCCTATTTACTTATACAGTTCTGAGTGTTATGATGGGATATTTATAGGGTGATATTAGTATATAGAAAGGGAACAAACGAACCTAATTGAACCCACTAGCAGTCTCTTATGATTATGCACATTTATTAATCTCATTATATGTCTACATACTTCAGGGAACTGTAAGTTAAATTGACATGGATGTGATTGCTATTTCCATATCTCACTCGGACATACTCATGAACAGAGAAGAGAAGTATAAAAGATCCTCTTTTCAAAAGAGCAAAGTAAACCTATCACTGTTTATCTTAGCTTGGAGAGGAAACTAAGATCTCAGTAATTGCAGCTCCTTCCACTCAATTTAGGCTCAAAGGTAAGAAATGGGAAACACCCAGAAGGCTGTACTCGTGAGACTACAGGAATCCATGTCACAATACGTGAACCTTAGCTCTTAGACTCTTTCCGTAAATACTTTGGGGTAAAAACACCGGCTCATCCAGAACATAATTTAGTGCCAAGTGCTTTTGCCAGGGCACCTTTCACATCCTTATTCCGTAGGCTGTAGATCAGTGGGTTTAACATGGGGATGACCACTGTGTAAAAAACAGAGGCCATTTTGTCTGTGTCCATGGAGTAACTTGAGCTGGGTCGGAAATACATGAAGAGGAGTGTCCCATGAAAGATAGCCACAGCGGTTAAGTGGGAGGCACAGGTAGAGAAGGCTCTGTGTCTCCCCTCTGCTGACTTCATTCTCAGGATGGTAGTTACGATGTAGCTGTAGGAGAGGAGAACAGTGATCATACTGGACCCCACAACACAGCCAATGAAAGTGAACATCACTATCTCATTGATGGATGTATCTGAGGAGGAGAGGGCTAGTAAGGGTGGGATATCACAGAAAAAGTGATTGATGATATTCGAATCGCAGAATGACAATCGAAATGTGCACCAGGTATGGATTGCCGAATCTACCAAGCCCACCATGTAAGCAATGGCCACTAGCTGGGTACACATGCTCTTGGACATGGTCATTGTATAAAGAAGTGGATTGCAAATAGCTATGTAGCGGTCATAAGCCATGACAGATAGCATGACACATTCCACATCTGCAAAGGCACCGAAAAAATACATCTGAATGGCACACACATTATATGGAATCCTCTTCTGCTCAGATAAGAAATCGACCAGCATCCTGGGAGAGACAGTGGAGGAGTAGCAGATGTCACAGAAAGACAGGTTGCTCAGGAAATAGTACATGGGCGTGTGGAGTCGCGGGTCCGTGTTGATCAGGAGGATCATCCCTAGGTTGGCAATCACAGTGGTGCCATAAACCAGCAGGAAGAGCGTGAACAGCCCGTGCTGCACAGCCTGTCTGCCAGAGAGTCCTATGAGGACGAAGTCAGCGAGCCCAGTGCAGTTGTCAGCAGCCATCGCTCAGGACTGGCGACCCCTGGCGTGAAGGAGGGAGTGGAAGTGGGGGGAAGATCACCTGAAGGGCCAACTGCCGGTCTTTGCAATTTTCTGGTAATTAGAGAAGGAGATAAACAACGGTAAGTTGCTTATGGAAAAAATGACTCTCCCAGAAATACATCCAACTTAATAAATAGATGAAACGATAATGATATTGCCCATATTTGTCTAGCACTCTAGGATTTGCAGTAAACTTTCATCCTAAATAAATCATGCTATTTTCACACCAACCTAAGCAGTACTTATGACACGTTTTGCTACTTCTATCTTATATTAAGAAATTGATGTCCTCAGTATCATAGACAATAGTCCTTATCATTAGTTGGTCCAGATAACCTACGTGCTCTGACAAGATTGCTTTTGTTTTCAGTGTTGTAGAAATGTTGTGCTAGTGTCTTGTAATAGGGAGGCTTCATTAGTGACGCTTAGAGAGACAGGTGATGACTATATTTTGTTACTCCCTCATTAACCAAAGTCCTAGAGCAGGCAGAGCTGTGGCAGGTTCCTGGCTATGACACCCCCCCACTCCCCTGTTAACCCCTCAGGACCTGTCGAGGAATGGAGATAGTCTGTGACCCAGGCCCCACTGGGGCAGGGAGGACAGTTGTTGCTGGAGAAGAGGTTTGAAGAGTCTCCAGGAGCGATGCGCTTGAGTGCAAACAGGAATATGCCAGGGCTGCCAGGCTGCTCTGCCAGCTGCCGTGCTCAGGGCAGATTGTGAAGAATAGTTAGGACCTGACTGGAGGGAGGAAATGAGCACAGGTGCCAGAGAGGAAAGAGAAAGGGATGGGTGACTGTGTGAGTCCTTCAACTCTAATCTGCTCGAATCCATATGGGCTGTTCACCAATGGCTGAGATCTGTACGACACAGTTAAAAGTACTCATGGGTCTACAGTCTCATTACCTCAGAGCCAATCATGTCTAAACTGTGCCCCCATCCCAAGTTCCTAGAAATTGTAATTGTGTTTTCTTGTTTTCACTGATCCCTATTTCACTTGAATGTCGCTGAATTCCGCCTTGCGTCAGGGGTGTGGATGATCTTTGGGAGGCCAATGGAATTCTGCCTCACTGCAATCTTCTGCCCAAACATAATATTTTATGTGACCTCTTTGGTTCTGTAGGAATATAAGGGAAGAAGAGTTGAAGGTGGATGAAAGGCCGAAAGAGAATAGATAAATAATAATCTAGTGATAAATGTGTAGGTTTCTAAACCCTTGGCCTAAGTTCATGTAAATATCAGTTCCACTAGACACAACATCAACAAAATATTTTCCTCTAAAAATGATATATTTTAAAAAAATACATAAAAGTAAAGGTCACGATTTTAAAATAATGAAAACTAGGTGACCATCTCTACAATGCATACTTCCACTTCTGGAATCCCTGCTCCCTAGGTAAATGTATTTATATTAAATAAATAGAAAAATCTGTATCAACATGGCTTTTCTGGTATAACTGGTGCCCCTAGCCTAATTCTAAGTGAGCAACTGTTTACTTGCACACTGCTTCTTCCAGAAAGTGGTTTTCTGACTCCAAGGCATGGACCATGATCATACAAGTACGTGACAACCAGGTTTAGTAAGTCTTCCGGTTGCAGGAAACAAGAAAAGCAGGGCCTCTGCATTGCTAGAAATAACTCTGTTCTATAAGCAAGGTAGTATTTTAGCAAATTAAAAGATAGTCATTTAATGAAATATTCTACAGTATGTGCTTTATTAATTTTACAAATGCATCTCGAAGACACAGTATGTAAAATAAACTGCTAGGGATTTAAAAATTAATGAAATCCTTCCACTTTCTACAATCTGATAGTCAATAATCTTTGTTTCTGGATAACCTTTTTAAAGTTTTATATGTGCAAAAATCTTTTGAAGTCATATACATATATTTATCAGTTTTTTAAAAAGCATGTGAATTTTCAGAATGCAAACATCCCTGCACTGAAACCCTGAGTGAAAACAACATAACAGGCATCTCACAGTCAGTCCTTGAGACTGAACACTAATAGATGTCCTGTATAATATTTTATGTGTTTTTACTAAAGCAGAAAATTGATTTTGTTACTGACAATGGTATTGCAAAGTTAATAAATGAAGCTTTTTCTGGTACCGTTTTGGTGTCCGGCACTTTAGTGTTCAGTAAAACACGAAACACATTTTACAGAAGCGTCCTGTCTCTCACCCTCACTGGTTGGAGGCAGCATTTACAACCCATTTGTATGGCTGACCTTTGCCAAAGGACAAATCCTTTTCCAAGCCAAAGAGACATGATTTAAGAAGTGGAAACAGCAGATTACATTGCACCGATTTGCATGTGTTTTTTATTTTAAGCTGTCTTTTCCATTAAAATGAAAATAGACACAGGCATGTCTATAGGATTCTGTCTTGTTTCTATGTATGCATTATATTGTGTGTGTGTTGGTTGATATATAAATATTTTGAATGTGGGCAGTGGTCTGATATTTTATATTTGGCAACTCAGAATCCTACCTGTGACAAGCAGTTCTTCCTGTGAGGGCCTCTGGTAGCTGAAGGCACAGACAGATCGTGTTTTATTTTTACTTAGTGACGTTTGGGACTTAAATCTCTAAAGCCTCTGCCCTCTCACTTCCATCCTAATGCAAACAAGTGACTAATTGAATTTCTAGTTCTGTATTTTCCCCTGAGGATGTTGCAACTTCAGCAAAGGTGAAACTTAATTTTTCACACTTGCACCAAGTTGTTTGACATCGGAAAGGTAAAATGGTTTTTATAGGGTGATTCCTTGGGACCCTGAATCTATACCACCTTCCTCTGCTCAAATCAGACAGCTGAGAAACTCTCATATACTCTCTATTGAATTATTAAATCTCAATTCTTATTTTTTTTATTAAGTTTGAGTTAATACATTCATTAAATAAAATGATTATTTTATTAAGTTTGTTGAGATGACATTGATTAGTAATGTACAAAAATTACATAGGTTTCAAGTGTACATTTCTATAATACATCATCTATGTGTAGCATTGTGTGCTCACCACCCAGAGTATGTTCTCTTTCCATCAACATATATTTAACCACCTCTCCTTCCTCCACCCCTTCACCCCCCACTTCTTACCCTCTGGTAATCACTCAACTATTATCTATGTCCATGAATTTTTATTTCATTGTTTGTTTGTCTTGTCCCTTTATCGCTTTCAGTTTTATACACTATATATGGTAGAGCTTTGGATACTTCCAGGGAAATGGAGCCTTCTGCTTCAGTGACTTTTAGAGAAGGTTCTAGTACCTCCTCCCCAATACCATTTATGCAGTATCTGTATGGTTGTCAGTAGGACCGTGTCTGTTCATCAGAGTGAGGGCGAGAAGGGGAATCCACAGGCTGATGAGAAGTCTGGGAGGCACAACAGAAATCTCAGGCAGCTGGTCCTGGGGATGTCTGCTGATGTAACTGGGCTAGAATAATGAGTATAGCATCCAAGAAGCTCTCTACCTCAAATGATCCCTTTCTCTGAGGCTTACTCAGCCTACGCCAAAAGTAGTACAGATACATTTTGTGTAAGACGAACATAATAGAATAAGAACAGAGAAAGGTTTTGTTGTTTTTTGTTTTTTTAATGAACAAAGGCTCCTTTTTGCATCACTTTTGCAAGGGATTTTTTAATTCATTCGTTCAACAAATGTTTGTGAATGGCCTCCTGAAGCTGAGCATGATAAATAGGAAAATCGAAGTTACAGTGAACAAGGACTGGCAAGGGCCTTGCATTTATGAAACTTTGATTAGGGCAGGATATCTTTATTTTATTAATTTATTTACTGCTTATTGACGTCGATGTTTTATGATGTAACATTTATAGGATGATACAAGTACATAGGAAGAAGACAAATAAGCTAACATTAACCACTAATACTGCTTTCTGGCTGAGCAAGTTCATTAACATACAGCTTCCTTTGGGAAGGAATTTAGATTATCCAGCTTTCATCAGGTAGCTCTACCCAGGCTCCGGGTTTAATGGGGAGTGGGAATTAGACTCCAGGGTCTGGAGGGAGACAAAGTTTGGATCTTGCCTAAAGGGAGTGCAGCTTGAGGAAGTTGACATCCCTGGAGACAGGGACCACCTGAGCGGAAACCGAGTATGGAAAGGAGTCAGAAGAAGGTGACCACGCTGACTCCGTCTCCTCCCAGTATGCACCAGGGCAGGAAAGAAGGGCAGCAAAGCTCTGAGGGCTCACTAACACAGCATTTCCTTGAGTTTACCTGATGGAAAATGGCAATTACTTAGGTAGTTGAAGATGTGCCTTTAGCTAGCTGTCCCACAGGAGTATATTTAGTATTGGGACCATCACACAAAGAAGAGCAATGCACTATGAAAAGGCATTGAAACTGGTCACTAAAGTCACTTTTCCACAAACTAAAAAATATATGAATTTTATTGAATTTCGCTTAAAGAGTATTTTATCTTTATAGAAAGCAAGGGGAAACTCCACAACAGCACACAAGACAAACACATGGCAAACCTATCATTCTGTTTAGTCCAGGCGGGGTTGCAGAAGAACCATAAAACTTCCTGAAGTGTTGGAATGTGTAAACTGGCACCTGCCTTGCACATCTTACTTTTCTTGTTATTTACACAAATTTTGCATTGATAGGTTCTGTGGCAATTATTAAAAATGAAGTGCATTAAGACTCAAAGTGCACAGCTACTGCACATCAGTATACATTTTTTGGAACATTAATCAACTGGAGGCATTTAGAGAACACAGAGATAGTAAATGGTTTATAACTGTACAGCATTGATTCGCTCAAATGATAACATATTGCTCAATAAATGGACAATAGAGAGATTATCCCCCACAGCTGCCAGGTGGCACAGCATCAAGGCGCACCAATTTCTTTATTTTCCATTTTATTCCTGGAACTGTGCAATGCAGCTGCCCTCTACCTCACTCTCTTCTCATCAACATTAATTCTATTCAGTTGCCCAGCTGATAAATACAAAACAGATGACCTCCCAGTGTGGCAACCCTTCCTATGTGTTGCCTTCGGCCCTCAAACATCATTGGGGTCCTACCTTGGCTTAGAAGTGGGACTTCAATGCCCTCAGTTCTCTCATAAATCTGGGAGTCTATGGGTTACTGATCTTGAGAATTTTCAAATGTCACTTTAATATAAACACACTTTCACATTCTATGAAAGTATGCGAGACTGTTTATCTTTTGAGACAAATTTGTTTCCTTGGAATCTATTGTGAACAATTTCTATGGATTCAATGAAACTTAATGTCTAAGAGACTCTAGTTTCCGTATCACCTCTGGGTTTCAATTTCTGTATCATACAGTGAGTTTGGTACAAACAAAGAACACATGTGATAATATAAAACCTGACAATATGTAGTGCTAATGTAATAATAGAAAACATCTTGCTATGGTAAAAAAAAAAGCCAAAATTGACACTATTTTAGTCAAATCTCTGTGTTCTTAAAGGTCACTTCTTAGAATTTTAAGGAAAAAGCTAACTATGATAAATTATGTATGTATAATTTTACTCATATCAGATATTTTACAGTATTCAGATTGTATATAAAACTAGCAGGGGAAGCCGGGATGGCTCAGTGGGTTAAGTGCTCACTTTGCAGCGCCGGGGACCAGGGATCGAATCCCGGCCCCGGCCCGTGCGGAACCATATGCTGAACTGGGAGCTCCCCCAGTTCAGTTCTCTCTCTGTCTCTGTCTCTGTATCTCTCTCTTTCTCTGACAAAAAGCAATAAAAATAAATAAATAAATATTAAAACAAACAAACAAAAAAAACTAGCAGCCATTAGCAGACGAAAGATTGAATATATTAACATACATCATAGAAAGCATTGAATTTTTGTTTAAAATTTTAAAAATCCCATCACAGACAACAAAATGTAGTTATCCCTAGGCAGTGTGATTATGGTCAGCTTCTCTGTATTTACAAAAATCTTTATTGTGTGTGTTTACTGTGAGATTGTGTCTGTGTGTCTTTGTGTGTGGCTTGAATGGGTATTTACATTATGGGGTGAAAACCAAATGCCTGTATATGGATTGGGGAGCTGGAAATAAGGATTGTTCATTGGAGTCACTTTACTATTGCCAAATAAGTCTAATATTAGGTAGTAAAGTCAAGAGGGACAAAAGTAGCAACTTTTTCTAAAGTTTTATTTGTCTTTCTCAATCACCCAACCTGTAGGGTATTACAGATAATAAAACATATTATTGTACCTGTCATTTATATAGACTGTCCAGAAAAAAATGCAACCACAAATACCTATATTTTTTGTATTACATGGCTGGATCTTTTCTGGACAACCCTTTCATATAGATGAGGGCTTTTTGGAAAAATTCTAGCCATAAATGCTTATTTTTTTCATATTACATGGTTGGATACTTTCCTGTGTGTCTGTACATATGTGCATGTGCATAAAATAGAAGCATTTGTGGATGGATTATATACAGTATATATTCAAGCCACATACCTTACACTCATATAACTGTATTACCAACACTTAATAGGCCCTCAAAAATGTTACCAGGTGTTTTACATTTATTATTTATTTGTCTGTTTTTTCATTTTGTGTCCCAGACAGTATGCAGTGCTTTGGATAACAGGGATGGAGTGCTTGATCCTTGAGCAAGAAATATTCACAATCTCATTTTAGAGACAGTGGTTTAATAAACAGAATGATATTAAAACAGTGCTTCAAAGAGATGGTTTACTGTAAATTACAAAAAGGGACATTTAACCAGAGCTGAGAAGGAAAGAAAGGAAGGACATTTTCCTGTAGGTTCATAGAGGAAATTGATTGTTGATAATTATAGCACAATGGTTTATTTTACAAAGCTTTTCCTATTGCTCTTTGTCACCTATCCATTAGGACTTTTTTCTTCTTCTTTTATTTCCAGCTTTATTGAAATAAAATTGACAACATTAGTTATGGGTAAAGTATAACATATGTTTTGACATGTGCATAATTTGTGACATGATTACCACTATAATATTAATGAACAAATCTATTACTTCACAAAGTTATAATTTCCTGTTGTGCTGATAACATTTAAGATTTACTCTATTAACACATGTCAGGTGTACAATACAGTATAATGAACTATAATCACCATGGTGTACATTAGACCCACAGAACTTATATGCATCCTATAACAGGAAGCTTGAACCGTTTGATCATCATCACCCCATTTCCCCCACACTCCTACCCTTGACAACCACCATTCTACTCTCTGATTCTATGAGTTTGATTTTTCTAGATTCCAGGTATATGTGAGATTATACTGTAGTTATCTTTCTCTTTCTGACTTATTTCACTTAGCATGATGTCTTCAAGTTTCTCCCATGTTGTGACAACCATGGCTTCTTCGTTTTTAAAAAGGCCTGGACTTGCCCACCTCTTGAGCTCTGTAGTCGTGAGATCCTCTCTGCCTGCTGTCTTTTCCTCTCCCAAATTGCATCTACCTGGAGCTGAAACTCTACAGCTCTACCAAGAAAGACTTTCTCTTAACTAGATCTAGACATTTTGCTTTGGATTTGTAGCCCTTATTATTATTATTATTTTTACTTGATGATTTTGAAGCTCATTATGAATTATTTGACTGCTTAGATAATTAGGGTCTATTATTAGCACTAGTTTACAAAATTCATGAATCTGGAAACGACTAGATCAACAATGGAATATAAAGGCCCTAAGTGCTCAAAGATCTGTCAGTAACACGAAGTAAATCGTAGTGTAAACAAAGTAATATTTGAATGAAAGAATGAACAAATAAAAATTAAAGTTATCTTTGTTACTTTCAGTTTTATATTCCACCTATAAGTGAAGTCGTATGATTCTTGATTCCCCAATAAATTTAACAATTAATAAAAAAAAGTTACCTTAAAAAAATTAAAGTTATCTGCAAGGATGAGGCACCATATAGAAATCCTTGACAACAAACAGGCATAGAGGAAACAGCAACATTTCTTAGTATTGAGCTTTAGAACAAATACTCATTTATTAAAATAAAGTATTTGAGACAACTTTGTAACTCCTGTACCATGCAATATAATTTTACAAAAACAACAAACACTGTATGTGCATGTATAATACAAATATTTAAAAACGCTTTTTATTTGTAAGTTTTTTCAGAGCCTCTTTCACGTCCTTATTCCTTAGGCTATAAATCAGAGGGTTTAGCATGGGAATCACAAGGGTGTAAAACAATGAAATTATTTTGTCTTGATCTAGAGAGTAGGCTGAACTTGGTCTGAAATACATGAAGAGCACAGTTCCCTGGAAAATTGCCACAGCAGTTAAGTGGGAGGTGCAGGTGGAGAAAGCTTTGAATCTCCCCTCAGCTGAGTTGATCTTTATCACAGCTAGAATGATATAACAATAGGAAGCAAAAATTCCTGATAGAGTAATCAGTTCGACGAATCCAAAAATAGTGAATATCAACAACTCATTGACCTGAGTATCCGAGCAAGAGAGAGAAAGCAGAGGTGGTCCATCACAGAAGAAATGGTTAATCTCATTTGATGCACAGAAACATAAACGGAATATTAACGTTGTATTTATTGAAGCATCCATGATTCC
>PVKE010033806.1:7441-17829 GCA_004027555.1 Craseonycteris thonglongyai | reverse complement strand
TACTTTGTATTATGTTTTGTATATATGTTTCTTTGTGTGTATATAATTTGTACAATAAATTTATTATTTTAAAATTATTTTTGTTTATTATTTTTTATTCTTGTTCAATAATAAATATCCTTAGAAATAGCTGGTGCCCGCCGCCCTACCGATATTTTAGAATGCGCCCTAGGGTATAAAAAGGTTGGGAACCCCTGGTATACAGTCTAGAGGACAGTGCTCTGTTGTTCTCAAAACTTCTGTTTTTAAGTGTTTTTTACCCACTTACGCGACTGTGTCTGTGTCTTTGCTAAGGGTACTGCAGCTGGATTGTGTAGTGGAACCAGGTCCAGAAAAAGAATTGCTAAAGAATGCAAGTAAACAGGATGTCAGATATTTCCCTAAACATAGCTTTTTGGCTGCAAAGTAAAATGCCATTCTTCTAGCTTCTGCTTATATACAATTATGACTGACAGTAGGCACAATCTTAATTTGCTTGGCGGGATGTCACCATGCAACTCAACGTGTTTTGCAAAGAATGATCATGACACACCATCTCTTTGAAATAGTATGTGGACAATTTGACCATTTCGTGAAATAATTTTCTCAGCTTACCTTCTTTGAGCTTTGTTATGCCAACACAGCTCCCCACAAGGTTCAGGTCTGTCTGACCTAAGGGCCAGTTGGCATCTTCCTCCTGAAAGAAGCCAAATTTTAAATGGGACTAGACTATTTATTGACAGCATTTTCCCAGACTGGCACAAGAGTGTCTCATTTCCAAGGTCCCCTGAAGTGCTAGCTCACCTCTGTTTTCAAAGAGGACTTGCTTCCTACTTTCTCCTCCCTCCCCAGCATCCTCCTCGCTTCCTTCCCTTAGAGCTTCTTACACTGTGTGTGTGTTTCTTCTTTTTTTTTCCATCCCAATAAATTTGTTTTGCAGGTTTTGAAAAAGAAAACCGGTGTTATCTAGGAATTTTACATTCATTCTCTTTCCACATCTTTGAGTGTGATCTTTGTGGTTTTAAAATCCCATAATTTGAGTGGGTTCCACCGTTGTCTAAGAAAAGTTGTTTTAAAGCTTTTCTCTGCAAGCACCAGAAGAGAACTCATAAAAAGGAAGACAACAGCAGATGCAATCACGGATGTGGCTTAGTCCTTGCAGCTGCCTCAGAGAGCTGTTCAGAGTGTACAGTCCTCAGCAATGAATCCAGAAGAGCAAATCGTGACATGGCTTATATCCTTGGGAGTTTTAGATTCCCCCAAAAAGACCATCTGTGATCCGGAGAAGTTCTTGAAGTCCTCGCTGAAAAATGGGGTAGTGCTGTGCAAACTGATCAACAGACTGAGGCCGGGCTCTGTACAAAAGGTAAGGGACATTTGCAGTATCTTTGGGAGTGCTTACCACCAGAGAGCAGCAATAATGTAACTCTAGAAATTTCCTATTGTCCCGGTCTTGAGACTCTCCTACTTTAATCTCTTTCTAAGTGTTAGACATTCTTTCTTATGGTTTTTGTAGTTTGAAAAAGTCAGAAAAGGAAATGTTATCCTTTAGTAATTAGTTACCAAATATTAGTATAATAACCAGTTACACCACTTGTACCATAACACAAGCTTGCTCTGTTATAGACATGCATGTTACACCCCTCTGTGTACCAAGGACATGTTTTGAGCTTGTGGTACATATGAGTCACGGAATAAAGGGATAATTTATAACAGATGATGATGGTGTTTATTGACAGTGTGACTAAAATCTCAGTGTGACTAAATTTACTTCTCAAAGAAATAAAATGTCAGTTGAAAGAGAGCCTATTTAACAGCTAGTAGAAATAATTCCAAATGTCACATCAATTTAGTTAAAACAATAGAAACTGAATATATGTTTCAAACACAACATGTGTTCAAAGTGAAACTACCCTTAATTTTCTCTTAAAAATTCGAAATGTTTAATGTTGGAAACCCATAATCACAAGGATGGATAATTTCTAAACTAAGCACTTTAAATTACTTTAAAGATAGAGTCCTACACTTATTTTCTTAAGGTCATCAGGGAATGTGGCTGTGAATATAGTTCTTTTTTGCCTTCTTGAAGTAGTTTATTTTTATTGAACAAACTGATTTAGCTGTAATTTCTTAAACTTGAGAAACAGTGAGAAAATGGTGGTAAAATATAGAGAATTGTAATCAAATATAGAGAACAACAAAAGGGAAAATATACTTTTAATAAATTAGCATGAAAAGTAGAGCGAGGTAATACGTTGAAAGCGAAACCAAGTTCAAAAAACTGTCTGGGTTTCTCTCATTTGCTATCACCACACTCGAGCAAAAAGCGTGAGAAAAAGTTTATAGAGATGGCTTGAGATTAAAGATTTGATGACATTGGAAACAAAGAACAACCGTTTAGATTTTTGCATCACTTCCTTTGGTGGTTGTTTTCTCTTCCTTGATTTACAGCAACTCTGTTCTCTTCCTTAAAAAGCCTACCTATGTAGTTATTAGCAAATGGTCAATATGGTACACTTGGCATGAAACGACAGTCTCCAATTGACATTTGACTATGTTTCTCTAGTACTGTCTAGAGCCCCAAACAGAAGCCGACTGCATCAACAACATCAATGACTTCCTGAAAGGATGTGCAACCCTTCAAGTGGAGGTAAGCCCACCCAGGTTGCCTTCCTTGTTGTCATTGTTTTTCATCCTGCTAGTGAAGACAGTGTTGTAGTATAAGTAAGTCCTTGGTTATTTTCACTGTTAAACAGAGGAAGCATTTTAAGAAAACCATGATTGAGATTGGTGATTGGTCCCCAGTGGTGGCTTACTAGTTTGGCTTTTCCAGAAACCAGTTTCAAAACAAAGCAAAATCAAATAAAACAAAACTCAAAATATAATATTTTTTTATATATTGCTTTCAAGTCCTGGAAGCAGGCTTCCAGTGACAGAGCTTGTGTAATGTGCTTTCCTACTACGGGGAACCAAAAGTGGGCCACTGGCTATAGCAGAGGGTCACTGCATTCCTCCTGAGCTGGGAAGAAAAGAAAAAGTCTATTGTCACTTTTCTCCATTAACACTTCAGAATAGAGGCCTTGAAAAGCTAGGAGGACTTACCCCTGAGATAGGAAGTATATGTTAAATTATATTGCATTATTTTATATTATATGGATACTTATCATATACATAGGGGGGTGTTACTGAAAGGCAGTTGGTACTTTCACCTGTGTGCCAAGTAACTTAACTTCTCTGTAGTATCTCAATGTTTTTATCTGTAAAATGGACACAGTAAAAAGTGCCTCATGGGGTTATTTTAAGGATCAAATGAGATACTGCATGATAATGTAAAACTAAGAGCTCCAACTCCAAAAGACCAATGAACATAAGTAGTGTGGACATGCATTAGTAGTATTATTTGTGGAGAAATACAGTAGAGTCTCTGTTAACCAGAAGTCAAGCGATTGGCACTTGAGTTTTGCCAGTTGTTTGAGATTGCCGGTCGCTGGAGTTCTGATTAACGGAGAGCCTACTTATGTTTATCCAGCATCTATCAAGCCCTATGGGTGCCAGTTAACTGAGAGTCTATTGTATTAGTAGTGGTTTGAACAGGGACTCTAAATATTTATTTATTTATTTTTATTGTTTTTTGACAGAGAGAGAGGGAGAGAGATACAGAGACAGAGAGAACTGAACTGGGGGAGCTCCCAGCTCAGCATATGGTTCCGCACGGGCCGGGGCCGGGACTCGATCCCTGGTCCCCGGCGCTGCAAAGTGAGCGCTTAACCCACTGAGCCATCCCGGCTTCCCCTGAACAGGGACTCTAACACTAGACTGCTTGGGTTCAAATCTCAATTCTTTCACAAATAGCTTTGTAACCTTGGGCATTTTACTTAATGATGCCTCTATGATGCCTCTGTCTTCCCACTTGTAAAGTGGGAATAGCAGCACCTATCTCATTGATGTGAAGTTTCAATGAATTTATGCCCACCAAAAAGTTCCTTGCACATAATGTTCTCCAAGTGTTAGCTATTATTGTTAATACTAGTATAAGTAGCTTTTCCCCACATAAACTTTGCTGGCTTCCAAATTTTTCCTAAAGTTAGCCATTTCCAGGAGCCAGCCTGGCTGAATGGAATCCCCAAGTTCGAGGGGTGGGAATTCAGACAGACCAAATAGCCTGGACTGTCCTCAATGGGAGCAGCCCCAACAGCTTTATTGCTTGCTTTATATAGCAGAAGTTAACATCATTACAAGGAATAGGGAAGAGATTAAGAGACTGTGTGGGTTAAGTACAGGGTGGGTTATTCATTAGCATAATTAACAGGAACAAGCAGACCCTTCCCTATACATATCTTTTTAACCTCAGGCCTAGTAATCAATCAGCTGGTCTGACCTTCATGCAAAGCTGCATGTACACATTCTTTTCTGTAGACAATCACAAGGGGAGGTGAAGGGGTGGCCGAGGCCTTGCCATCCTGGCCCCCAGAAACCTTTCCTTTCAGGCTCCTGATACTCCCAACACCTTCAGGCTACACTTGTCAGAGAATATTTTATTCCAAGTTTCTCTATTGCCTAATTTTGGCTCCATGTGTATGTGCATGCACATGTATGTATGGGCACATGTGTATACATGGACATGTGTGTGTATGGGCACATGTGTGTATAGCTTTTGAGGTAATTTAGCCTAAGACGACTCTATATCCCATATAGTAAGATGGCTGCTATGGAACAGATCATGATATTTTCATTTTTATTTGTTAAATAAAAACACGGTGAGGTTGCCAATGATTTCTGTACTCATGCTGACAGAAGGTATACTGAGCATCTTGGCCATTCCAAGAATACTAGATGATACAGAAATTCCTCTTAAGTCTGGCATTGTTGGCGAATGTGTTGTTTCACAAAAGTGGATTTTTCTGATATCCGATGCTTACTCCCTTAAGCACCAATGCTTAAAACATTTTTATCCGCTTTGGATAGAAATCTCTAAAAAGTATATCATAATTTTCATTTCTTAAATTAAAGGCACTGACCATATTTTTATCTCTTTTTGATAATTCAGGCTGGTCTGAACATTATATGCATATTGTAATAAGACAATATTGGCATCATGGTTAAGCACATACTTTCTCTAGTTCGACAGACTCTGATCAGAGTCTTGGCTTGGTCAGTTACTGACTGTGTGACTCTAAACAAAGTTGCTTGGCCTCTCTATGCTCCATTTCCTCATCTGTATAATGTAGATATCAATATCTCTTGCATAGGATTATTTTAAGGATTAAATGAGAAAATGCATCTAAGGCCGTTAATATATCACTGCATATAAGATATGCATAACAACTACTTAATGTTACTGCAAGAGGCAGTATTATATGTAAAATTATGCCTGTAAAGGGTATATAGGAGGCACTCCTAGAACCTTGCCGGAAGTCTAGTAAAATTATTACATAAGGAATGAGACTGAAAACTGAGCTGGGGTGCACCCAGCAGCAAAGAATACTGACCATCCAGTCTCAGTCTCCCAGATAGCTAAGAGGAGACAGATTTAAACATAAATATTTGCAAATTTAAAAAATTAATTTATTTTTAATTAAATATATTTGACATATAACATTGTGTAAATTTAAGGTGTACAGAGTGTTACTTTGATATATTTATATATTGTAATATTGCAGTGATGGTGATATTTATCACATTACATAATTACAGTACAATATTATTATGTATATTCATTATGCAGTGCAGTAGATCATATGGCTTATTTACTAATCATTTGTACCCTTACACAAGATCAATTTTTATCCCGTTGCCCTCATTTCTCAGTAACCACCATTTTACTCTGTTTTCTCTGAGTTCAACATTTTTTACATTCCACATATAAATGATATTACACTACTTGCTTTTCTCTGACTTATCTCAGTATCTCTCAGGCTTAACAAACTTTGCACAGTACCTACGATAGAACATGCTTAATAGATTTTCATTGATGCTATAAAACTATTAATGCACACACACACACAAAAAACACAACAAAAAAACGCAGAAAGAACAGGATTTGACTATTACCCAGAACACACTATTATTTATCTAAATAAAGAAAGCCAGCTTGAAATGGTCAGTTTGGAAATGCAGAACAATGAAGCCAGAGAGGCAGCAATACACTGACAATTTGAGTATTGGTTGTGGGGCACGGTGACCACATTAAATAGAGGCTGCCTTCTGACCCTCTGGGTGGCCAATTAGCCTCACCAAGCGGCCTCCATTTTTGTGTTCTCATATAGCTATAGTGTCTTAGGGTTTCTAGAGGATCACACAGCTAGCAATTGGTCAGATAAGTCTGCTGAGAGAACTGGGAAGCAAAGCACTCTCTGAAGTGTCTCCCCACATTTGACAGTATCCTTTGAAATACAATAGAAAATTATTTTGAAAGTCAAATTCATCTATTTGTTTTCTTTTGTTGCTTGTGTTTTGGATATCATATCTAACCAACCATTATTTAATGCAAGGCCATGAAGATTTACTCCTATGTTTTCTTCTAAGAGTGTTATAGTTATAGCTCTTACATTTAAGTCTTTGATCTGTGTTGAGTTAATTTTTTTTATGTGGTACAAGGTAGGGGTCCAAACTTACTCTTTTACATGTTACCATCCCGTTGTCTCAATACCACTTATTGAAAAGACTGTTCTTTTCCCCATTGAACTGATTAATGTAGCTTTGTAGTAAGTTTTCGAATCAGAAAGCAAGAGTCCTCCAACTTTGTTTTTCATTTTCAAAATCATTTTGGTAATTCTGTATCCTTTGTATGCTCATGTGGGTTTTAGGATCAGCCTGTCAATTTCTGCAAAAAGCCAGCTGGAATTTTGGGAGTGATTGTATTCAATCTTTATATTGCTTTGGGCAGTATTGCCGTCTTAAAAATATCCATGAACACAGGATATCTTTCCATTTATTTAGGTCTTTTAAAATTTCATTCAACAGTGTTTTGTAGTTTTCAGTGTAAATACCTTCTACCTCCTTGGTGATATTTAATATTTCATGTGATGTATTAAAATACCTTGGTGGCATAATCAATTCCTTTTGATGGCATTGTAAATGGAATTGCTTTCTTAATTTTATATTTTGGATTGTTCATTGCAAGAGTATAAAAATATAATTGATTTTTGTATATTGATTGTATCTTCAATGTTGTTGAACTTATTAGTTCTAACAGTTTTGTAGATTCCTTGTGATTTCTTGGATAAGATTGTGTCATTTGTAAATATAGTTTTACTTTTTCCTTTCCAATCTGGATGCGTATTATTTCATTTTCTTCCTAATTTCTTGATGATTTCTTTTATTTTCTTTTATTTTTTGTTTTTTGAACTGAACTGGGGGCCTCACCACATTTGGGAAGCACACCCCAGTTCAGCATGTGGGTCCGCCTGGGCTGGAGCCGGGATTCGATCCTCGGTCCTCGGGGTTTCAAAGTGAGCGCTTAACCCACTGAGCCATCCTGGCTTTCCCTCTTCCTAATTTCTTGTCTGGCTAGAACCTTCAGTACAATGTTGAATAGAAATGGTGAGGTAGACATACTACTTGTGTTTGTGATCTTAGGGGAAACTTTCAGTCTTTCACCATTAAGTATGTTAGCTGTGGATTTTACATAGATGCCTTTTATCAGGTTGAAGAAATTCCTTCTATTTCTACTTCTTGAATGTTTTGTTTTTTTCTTTATCGTGAAAGGGTGCTAAATTTTGTCAAAGGCTTTTTCTACTTCTGTTAAGATGAGCATTGTTTTTTTTGTCCTTTATTATATTGATATGTTGTATTACATTGATTAGTTTTCATGTTAAATCAATCTTGGATTCCTGAGATAAATCCCAGTGGGCCATATTGGATATGTATATAGAGATTTGTGTACATCTGTGATTATTCATGAAGCAACTTTATTCATAGAAATAAAATTACTATGTCAAAATTCTATGGATACACTCAAATTCCCCTACAAAAATGCTATATGAAGTTTTATTCCCATCAATAGTATAGAAAGTGTTTTCTTCTCCATGTCCCTGGCAGCCCTCAATATTACCTTTTTTTTTATAATTTTTTTTAAATATATTTTTATTTATTTATTTGACAGAGAGAGAGAGAGAGAGAGAGAGAGAGAGACAGAGACAGAGACAGAGAGAGAACTGAACTGGGGAGGCATATGGGTCCACACGGGTCGGGGCCGGGGCCCGGGCAGGGGCCGGGATTCCATCCTTGGTCCCCGGGGCTGCAAAGTGAGTGCTTAACCCACTGAGCCATCCGGGCTTCCCCTCAATATTATCTTTAGGGGAAGCCGGGATGGCTCAGTGGGTTGAGTGCTCACTTTGCGGCTCTGGGGACCGGGGGTCGGGTCCCGGCCCCGGCCCGTGCGGACCCATGTGCTGAACTGGGGAGTTCCCCCAGCTCGGTTCTCTCTTTGTCTCTGTCTCTGTCTCTGTCTCTCTCTCTCTGTCAAAAATAAATAAATAAAAATATATTAAAAAAAAAAAAAAAAAAGAAAAAAAAATATTATCTTTAATGTTTGCTAAACTGTTGGGTGAAAATGACATTTCATTTTTTGCTATAATTTGTATTTCATGATTCCTAGTGAGTTTGGACATCTTTTCATTCTTTAGGGTCCATTTGTATTTTTTTTTCTGTGCACCAAATATATCTGTCCTGTTTGCTTACAGAATGGAGAAGGCAAGGAGAACACTCAAGCCTCAAAAGAAATTCTTCTTGAACATATGGAAAAATCCTTATGTCTAGGTACAGTGTCACTAACATGACCAGAAAGTCCCTTGACAACACTAGTCTAGTGGTGGTATTTTGGTTTTGTTCTGCCTTGGAACTTGATGGGAATCAGGGACATATATAGTTCTTCTAATCCTTTGAGAGTTCTCGGGCAGTATGCCTCTGACTGCATTGTTCTGGCTACAGCTATAGCTCTAGTCCTGTGGTTGGTTTTCCTTTCAGTCAGATTTTGCCTTGCCTCATCCCTGGCAGTTTCTCCTGCTTTGTACCCTGCCACCCTTGCTACCAACCCATTGCTAATGATCCTCTACCATCTCCTAATCTGTTCCTGGACCAAGCCTACTTTATAAAAATTTTATTTTTTTACATGAAGGGTTTCATTGATTATATATGGGGCTCAGTTAGTGCTTCTTTCTCCCTTCCTTCTTCTCTCTCTTCTTTCTCTCTCCTTTCTACAGCTGGTATCAATATGGCTTTTTTTTTGCCCCCACCCCCTCACTGCCTCCTGTTTGCCTGACTCACTCCATCTGCCTTGTTGCTAGAACAGCATGGGTGCCCTCCCCAAAGTGGGGCATGTAGGATGGATGATTTGCCATTTCCCAGGGGTTGCTCTGCAGGGAAGCAGTTCTGGAAGGAAGGCAGCTCTGCTAATGATCATGAGTCAAGACTAAATCTTCCATAAGAGAGCTCTAACTCTAGGAGAGCAGAAACTCCCTAGAGATGTGAGGCACAAGGCCCGACAACTACCCAGTATCTGTAATGGGTTTTAGCAGATTTTCCTTCAAGCCGGGACCCAGCCACATGTGTGAAGTCAGAGTCCTATTCTCCAGGCCTTGGTTGACTCATCTTAAAATTAAGAGGCTAGAGTTGGGATTGGAAATGTCTAACTGTTGGATACTATTTTAAATATTTATTTTTATTGTTTTTGATAGAGAGAGAGATAGATAGAAACAGAGACAGAGAGAAGAGGGAGGGCCCAGAGCAGTCTCCATAGCTGCACATCATTGGTTTTTCCACATAGTTTCATTCCACAGGTGGGCGGGGGCTGCACAGGGCAGGAACTGGGCTGGGGTCTCACCCCCATGAGAACTGAACTGGGGGTACTCCCCAGCTCAGCACATGGGTCCACACGGGCCTGGGCTGGGATTCGATCCTTGGTACCCGGGGCTGCAAAGTGAGTGCTCAATCAACTGAGCCATCCCGGCTTCCCCTGGACAATATTTTAAATTGTCCCATTTGCATCAGTTTCCATGGGGCAAAGTGTTGTATATTTAGCTGTTTAATTTGAGCTTGTGAGAAGACTAGAGAGGATTTGGATACGTTTTGTTGTTGTTGAACAAATCTGACAATCCTGGTGAGTTCCGTGAGTTCCATTAAGTGACACCTGCCTCTGGCCATCTAATCTCTTACCAACTGCATTGTATTTCTTTTTTTTTTTTTTTTTACATCTTTTTTTTGTATTTATAGAGTAATTATTTTATCTTCAGTGCATATTTATTTCTATTTTACTTTTGACAGATAGAGAGAGAGACAGAGACAGAGACAGTTAGAGAACCGAACTGTGGGAACTCCCCAGCTCAGCATGTGGGTCCTGCCTGGGCCGGAGCCGGGATTCGATCCTCGGTCCTCATGGCCTCAAAGCGAGCGCTCAACCCGCTGAGCCG
>PVKE010033805.1:0-17728 GCA_004027555.1 Craseonycteris thonglongyai | reverse complement strand
TCTCTCTCTCTCTCTCTCTCTCTCTCTCTCTCTCTCTCTCTCTCTCTCTCTCTCTCTCTCTCTCTCTCTCTCTCTCTCTCTCTCTCTCCCTCTCTGTCAAAAATAAATAAATAAATAAAAATATATTAAAAAAAAAAAACCATACAAACATTCAAAGTAGGATCAAATAGAAACTGTTACTTTACAAAATTTTATATTCAGGAAATATCAAAAATTAATAATTGCTACAGTTTATTGAGGACCTACTTTGGGTCAGAGACTTTATACATTTTGCCTCATTTAGTATACTTGAGTTAGATCCATTTTTAAGAGGAGGAAGGAAGCTCAGAGAGTCAATAACCAGCTTGAAGCCATGTTGCTAGAAAGGAACAAAAATGGAATTCAAACAATAAGGGGATAATATCCAAAATGTATAAAGAACTCACGCAATTCAACCACAAAACAAACAGTCCAGTTAAGATATGGGTAGAGGGGGGAAGCCAGGATGACTCAGTGGGTTAGACGCTTACTTTGCATCGCCGGGGACCGAGGATCGAATCCCGGCCCCAGCCCCAGCCCGTGCAGAACCATATGCTGAACTGGGAGCTCCCCCAGTTCAGTTCTCTCTCTGTCTCTGTCTCTGTATCTCTCTCTCTTTCTCTGTCAAAAATAAAAATAAATAAATAAAAATATATTTTTTAAAAAAAGATATGGGTAGAGGACCTGAACAGACACTTCTCCCAAGAAGACAAACAAATGGCCAACAGATATATGAAAAATTGCTCAACTTCACTAGCTGTTAATGGAAATGCAAATCAAAATCACAATGAGATACCAGAATGAGATATTACCTCACACCTGTTAGAATGCTATTATCAATAAAACAAGTAATAAAAGTGTTGAAGAGGTTGTTGAGAAAAAGGAACCCTCATACACTGCTGGTGGGAATGTAAATTGGTAAAGCCACTAGGGAAAGCAGTATGGAGTTTCTCAAAAAATTAAGAATAGAATTACTGTAGACCCAGCAATCCCTCTTCTGGGTATCTACCCAAACAGTCTGAAAATTTTCATCCATAAAGATATATGCACCCCTATGTCCACTGCAGCCTCATTTACAATAGCCAAGATACGAAAACAACCTAAGTGTCCATCAACAAATGAATAAATATGTGACATACTACTACTAACAGAATACTACGGTACTGTTCCATAAAAAAGATAAAATATTGCCATTTGCAACAACATGGATGAGACTTCAGGGTATTAAGCTATGTAAAATAAGTCAGACAGGAAATAATATTTTAGAAAGTATGATTTTACTCATATGTGGGATATAAAACAAAACAAAGAAGATACGAACAAATGAAACAAAAAAGAACTTATAAGATAGAGACAACAGAATGGTAGGTACCAGAGAGGATATGCTGTGTAGTAGGGCAAAAATGGATAAACGGAGTCAAATGTATGGTGATGGATAGAAACTAGACTTTGGGTGGTGAATACACTACAGGGTATACAGATATAGAATTTTTTTTTTTTTTAAGATTTATTTCATTGTCTTTGAGAGAAGGTGGGAGAGAGAAGGGGGAAGGACCCAGAGCAGTTTCCAAAGTTGTAAATCATTAGTTGTGACATAGTTTCATTCCACAGGTGGATGTGGGGCTGCCTGCATGAGGCAGAAACTGAACTAGGGGCCTCCTGCACAGGAGGTGAGAATCTTTGCCACCATCCTGGTGGTTACCAGTTGTGCCATAGTTCAGCATGTAGGTTTGCATGAGCTAGGGCCAGGATTTGATCCCTGGACCTTACGGTTACAAGGCAAATGTTCAACCTGTTAAGCTATCCTAGCATCCTCCAGATAGATAGAACTATAATGGTGTACACTTCAAACTTATATAAATAAACCAATATTATCTAAATAAATAATAATATAAAAATATAAATAAGACAAAATAAGGTACAACTTTTTTATAAAGAAAAAAAACACTCATTCCCACTGAAAGGAACTCTAAACCTAAAGAAACAGACATTTTTAATTCTAAATTTCAGAGTTTAAGTTTCATAACTACTTAGTGAGTGGTATGGTCAACTGGAAAGATTCAATCCATTGGAGAAATTTCTTGCTTTTCACCTATCTATATCTAATATGAGATCTGACAATTAAGTTCACAAACTTATCCTAGAAAAAGTGCTACATACCTCATTGCTGAATATCACTATAGTCACCTTCAAAATACTCCCCTTGAAAAGCTATGCACCAATGCCAGCGTCTAGTTCTCTCTTCAAAGCAATTTTGGAACTCTTTCAGGATTGGCCATCAGAGCTGTTGTATTACCCTTAATGTCCTGAATGGCATCAAAATGTCTTCCTTTCAATATTTCCTTTATCTTTGGGTAAAGATAAAAGTCATTAAGAGCTAGATCAGATGAGTAGGGAGGGTGTTCCAGTGGTTATTTATTTATGGCTAAAAACTCTCACACAGACAGTGCTATATGAGCTGTTGCAATGTCATGATGCAAGAGCCATGAGTTGTTGGCAGAAAGTTCAGGTTGTTTTCATCTAACTTTTTCACACAGTCTTTTCCACACTTCCAAATAGTCAACTTGATTGACTATCCAGTTGGTACAAATTCAAAGAACGATCACTCTGATATCAAAAAAGGGTTAGAAATATTGATTAGGACTGATAAAACTTTTTTGGTCACAGAGACTTGGCCAACTTCCATTGTGCATTTTGAGACTGTTTCAGGGTCATATTGGTACACCCATGTTTCATCGCCAGTGGTTGCATCTCAAAACACCATCTTGCCTCTCCAAAAGGCATTGGCAAACTTCAACTCTCCTTTGCTTTTGTTCATCAGTGAGTCCTTTGGGACCACTTTGGCACGCACCTTTCTCATACCAGGATTTTCTATTAACATTTTCCTGTTTCTTTATCAATGTTTACTTGGTTTGCTACTCTTCTCAGTCAGCTGATTTTGGCATACAATTCGATGAATTTTTGCAATGTTTCATCAGTTCTGCTCATTACTGGCCTCCCTGACCTCTCTTCACCAGTGACACTTCCTCTTTCCTCAGAAAAAATGTTTAATCCTTTCGCAACCTGCCATTTTCCTCATAGCATTATCCCTATATGCTTGGACTAACACGTTCCTGATTTCATTTCCGCTCTTGCCAAGGTTAACAAGAAATTTAATGATTGTTTGTTGCTTTAATTCAAGCTCTGATATTCTTTCAATGGCACACAAAAACACACAACAATAATGAACTCCACTCAGCAAGATGCCACTAAGCAAGACACCACCACACATTGTGCCACAAACACAACTGTGAGACACTGATATCCTAAAGTTTAAAACCCTGCCAAGTTGTTTGTACAGTGCTGCCAACATAAGCACATGGTGACAAATTTGCAAACTTAATTGTCAGACTTCAGCAAATTTTCTGCCCTACCATATAAATTTTCCTTTCTGAAATAAACAAAATATGTAACCATTTAAGATTTAAAAAAAAAAAAACCTGATAAGGAAAATGCATCATATGTTAGTTATTACAGCAAGTTATTCATTTTGGTTGGACTATAAGCTAAGTGGAGTAGTAAAACAATCAATGACAAAAATAGTCTGGGAGCTGATCATAGGGTTCTTTGAGAGTCAAGTTAACCATTTTATAATCCACATAACAGAATTGCTGCAGTCATTAAAAATTTGCGGTAAATAAGTGACCTGTCCAGAATTATTATAAAGAAAAATTAATCTGAAAATGTACATAGGAGGACTAAAAGGGAAGAAGCAAGCCATGCCTAATTTAACATTAATAGATAATAAGGAGAAACTCATATTTTCTGAAGATATCTAGACATACATTTTGAGAAGTATCATCATTATCAAACAATGCACACATTTCAAATTCATATCCCTATTTTGTGAACAAAAGCAAGAAACACACACATTGATCTTTATAACCTTTATGATTATGCTATTGATAAAAAATAGTTCTTGTTCAACTAAAGAAGAAATAGATGTCTTCAAGTAGAAAATAAGGAACTAGAGTACACGTGAAAGCTTCCCTTACTTATTTTCAAACAGGTGCTATTTCAAAAAATTGTAATTTAGTTTCTGAACATGAACATATCTGAATAGTAGACATATGGCAGGAGCAGCAAATGAGCAAACCAAGTTGAAGTCCTAATTTGTCAAAGGTAAGCATGTTAGTAGTTAGTACCAATATGTTAATGTTGACAAGAACACTCATTTTGACTGTTCCTTTTGTATCAATACATGAGTGATTCAAATATTCTAAATAGAGCCCCTTCAAAAGTGCTTATCAACCTAATCATTTTAGGGTGCTATTTTGGTTAATCCTACAAACATTTGTAGGACAGCAACACAGAAAGGAAGAAATGTCTTAGGTCCTTAAGCTCTGTGCTGAATGCTAATGTATTTGTATATGATGGATTTAAAACAGAACTGAGAATAAATGACTTTCAGCAGCTACACTCTCAAGACCTATAAATCGCTGTGAGTACTACAAATCCATACAAAGGAAGAACAGCTGTATAATTTACACCAGTATTTGTCAAGAAATAGCTGAAAACACAGAAGCTGACTTCTCCCCTTTTCAGAGTGCCTACTCGTACAAATATTTAAAAAATGTCCTTCTAGAGAATTTATTCAGATAAATGAATCTATTCATCTTGACATGTTGCTCCTTTAAAATACAGAATCCTTAATTCCACTCATTTTAGGGAGTACCTTTTAAAAGGATTAAAAACGGCAAATGACAAGTTTTTTCTTATAACCAAATGCACACACAAAGAAAAGTTGTTAATGTGTATTAGCAACCGTGTTCAATTGCTATGCTCCGATAAAATCCCACAAATGGCAATACATTAACCAGATGACTTCCAGAGTTCAGCAATACCAAAAATAGTACTTAAGTTAATGAACTAATTGCAGAGTTGCAGAGATTAAGTTCGTCATTCTAGCTCTTGGATAAACTTTGGAGACAGAGTGTTTAAAGTTTAATATAAGGGCTGTCTTACATTTTTTTTCTTTTCTTTCTTTTCATTTTTTCTTTCTTTCTTTCTTTTACTTTCTTTCTTTTATTGTTAAATTTATTGGGGTGACACTGGTTGGTAAAAATTACATAGTTTCCAGGTATACAATTCTACATTACACTGTCTATGCATTACATTAGGTGCTCACCACCCAGAGTCAGTTCTCTTTCCATCACCATATATTTGATGCCCCCTCCCTACTTCCCCCCCCCCACACACACACACACTTTCTCACACTGCTGGTGGGACTGTAAACTGGTACAACCACTATGGAAGGCAGTATATAGATTCCTCAAAAAATTAGGAATGGAATTGCCATGTAACCCAGCCATCCCTCTTCTGGGTATCTACCCAAAAAACTTGAAAACCTTAATTCACAAAGACATATGTACCCCATTGTTCATTGCAGCACTGTTCACAGTGGCCAAGTTATGGAAACAACCAAAGTGTCCTTTGATAGATGACTGGATATAGAAGTTGTGGTACATTTAAGCTTCTTAAAGAATAATACAAGCACTAAAAATACGCTCTGTATAAGAAGTTAACTCCAGAAATAGAAAGCTACAATCACTAAGAGAATATTAGCTCATACGTAAGCAACCAAACAACTTGCTTGCAACTTCCATTAAAGTTAGTAGTGCCTAAGTACTGATTCTGCTCACAAATACATCGTTGTTTGAGATTTCATATGTGGCTCTAATTCATAAAGAAGCCATTTTACCTTGAAAATAATGCCACAGAAAAATTCTGAAGTCCCCATGTGGGACTATTATGCCCTATATTGAAAAATTTCACAATATGCAATATTTGGGATCTATTTTCAAATGAATCTTGCTCAGGTTCAGAAATAAAAGTTCCTTTAAAACAATGATCCTAGGAAATTCAACCAATTGACTTTATTCTTCAAATCATGCTAATGGACTTTAAGTACAATATTATATACATACCATGATAGGAATACACAGAGTGACAGGAGAACAGGCAACTTCATCTGCCTTCAAACTTAACATCAGCCAGAAATAAAAGAGATGGGTGAGGTTATTCTGAATGGATGCCTGACAGTCTTTCTTCCTCTATACCACGCTCCTCTTATCAGTCCAAACAAGGCCTTCTCTTTGTAAATTGTCCTTAAGCTGGACTCAAGTCTTCTCAGCACACACACAGCTTCACTGAGCTGAATGCCAGGAAAAGAATCATAGGCATCTAATAATAAAAGTAAACATGGAATAGCAAAGAATACAAGCCCCAAGTGTCACAAAGCATGGAAGAGCTTGAAAAGAACACGTTAATTTATGCAGAATTAGTTTCATTCATATAAAAGGACTTAAGCTGCACTTCTATTGTTATACTACTTACTAGTTCAGAGCATAAACCACCAACCAGATGAGTAATTACAAAGTAGAACTACCAACAAAGACATTCTTGTACTGCTTTAAAATGGGAATAGAGGGTTATCGCTAAATATACAGAAGGAAAGAGGTAGCATTGTTTATAGGCCAATAAATCCATAGAACTTTATATATTAATATGATTTTCTTCCCTAAACTTCTGACAGGACTTTGAATCTCTTGTAGAATCTGTCTTAGGAGCTCAGAGCTAACTTAAATGTCCTACCATTACTGAAGTTGACCTAATTTCCCAAGTTAAAATATTCTGTGGTTCCAAACTCAACCCAGCTCATTTCAAGAACAGTAGTACCCAATTTTTTTTAAACCCATTAAATAAAAGTATTAAAGCAAAATCAATACTTCATTAATTCACAGTTGTGGAAGCCAAACCATTTTAGCTCTAGAGAACATAGAGTAATATTTAAGGAAAGGAGAGAAAATTTTATTTCTTATAAATTGCAATGCACTGAAGCATCTTAGTAATTACTTGTTAAAGTTTCTGGTTTCAAATAATCTCAAAACTTTAAGGTCACTTTCTGGTCTCTTTGTTATATTACTCCGGATCAGTATATATCTATCCTTTTTGTGGAGGCATTTTTATAAACTTTTTATCCCATCCCATACTACCACTGAACAGATGGTTATCTACCAAATTTTTTTGTTTTATGTATAAGACGATACTTCTATCTAAAATTGTTAGACCAAAAATTGGGGGTCATCTTATACACAGGAGTAATCTGTATATTTTCATGTATAAGACAATACTTTTGTCTAAGATTGTTAGACCAAAAATTAGGGGTCATCTTATATAGTGATACCTTGGAATCTAAACACCCCAAAACCCAAACAACTTGGAATCCAAACAAAAAAATTAAGCAAACTTTGCCTCAGAATCCCAATGGTGCTTCAGAATCCGAACCCAAACATGTTGTTCACGTGGAACATATCTACTATATGGCCCATAGCTTTATCCAAATGTCCACTCATTGTTTGTGTGAGGTATACTTCAAGAGTGGTGCGGGAGAATTGGTCTAACACAGGTTGTATAGGCAGCGACCCATATCCCATCATAATGTACAACCAAGCCATTGCTTGGAAAAATCTCTGGCATGAATGTGTTGCTGTAAGGGGCATAGAAGGTTTTGAAGAACCATCTGTGGTTCCTGACATCATATCTCTGGGCCAGTCTATGGGTTTGGAAATCAGCGAAGAGGACGTGAACAAGTTACTGGACAATCACAGGACTAAGCTGACAACGGAAGAGCTTCAGCACCTCAACCAGTAGCAGCAGAAAGAAATTTAAGAGGAAATTTCTTCTGGGGAGGAAGAGAGAGAACCTGAAACCATTCCCTCTGGTGAAATCAAGGACCTTATTATTAGCATGTGGTCAAAAACCCAGGCAGCTGTTGAGATGTGGCACCCCAATAAAGCCCTAGTTGACAGGTGTGTTAAGTTGTTTGATGATAACATCACTGAACATTTCAGAAACATGCAAAAAGGTCACCAACATCAGATCACTTTGGAACAATGGTTCTCAAAAGCAAATACAACCAGTGACCCCAAGCCCTCTATGAGTGGTTATCATAGCAAAGGGCATTAAAAGACAAAGAATGCACATACCTGAAGATATCGTGGAAGATGACTTTTCTTCCTCTTTTATCTCTTAAAGCATCCACATGTGACATCACCATTATTTTTTAATTTTTTATTTAAATATTATTACTTGTTAATATATTACCTTAAAATTAATAAAATTAATATTTTATTTTAAATCCAATGTATTTACTGTTAAAATCATTTTGAAAATTTGAGTTTGTGGCACCCAGGAAAAGATTAATCGTGGTTCTATTATTTAAAAGGGGAAAAATTGTCTTGGAACTCAAACATTTTGGAACTTGAACAGGGTTCAGGGACAGATTAGGTTCAAATTTCAAGGCATCACTGTATACAGGAGTAATCTGTGTATTCATTTCCTAATGTTGGGTTAGAAAATTAGGGGTTGTCTGGTTGCCTCTTTGCTTTGTTGACGGTTTCCTTTGCAGTGCAAAAGCTTTTTAGCTTGATAAGGTTCCATTCATTTATTTGTGCTTTTACTTCCCTTGCCATTGAGGTCAGATTCATAAAGTCCTCCTTGAACCCCAGGTCTATAAGTTTAGTGCCAATGTTTTCTTCTATGCAATTTATTGTTTCCTTTCTTATTTGGAGGTCTTTAATCCATTCTGAGTTAATTTTGGTATATGGACACACTCAATAGTTTGGTGGTTACCTGGGGAGTGGGGGGGGAGAGAGTTGTGGGGGTGGTGGGAGTGGACACCGGATATGTGGTGATGGAAGGGGAGCTGATTCTAGGTGGTGAGCACATAAGGAGATGCATAGGTGATGTGATGTGGACTTGTACATCCAGAGACTAATTGTTACCAATCAATGTCACCCCAATAAATTTAACAATAAAAATAAATAATAAATAAATAAATAAATAAATAAAATTAGGGGTTGTCTTATACATGGGGAAGTCTTTTATATGGAAAAACATGGTTAATCTTAATCATTCATCAAAATCCATCATTTCCACTTATCTAAATCGGCCCAGCCTAGTGATATCTTCTCTCATATGAAGTCCCATAATATTTATTTATGTGGCATAATGTAATAGTTAAGAGCATAAAGTTTTGCTGCTATATCAGAGACCTATCATTTATTACTTATGAGACTATGGGTAAGTCACTTAACCATCATAGGCCTTACTTAGCCTCCTCATACCTAAAGTAGAGATAATAATATCTATTTTATCAGATTTTTATAATAAATGAGTAAGATACTATATGAAAGTACTTGTAATTCAACAGAAATCAGAACAAGGATAAAAATAAATATTTTAAGACTACAACTCAATAATAAAAAGACAAACAACCCAATTAAAAAATATATTTTAACAGGCACTTACCGAGGAAGATATATAAATGGCCAATAGCCACATAAAAATAAAAATACTCAAAAGTATAGTCATTTTAAGGAAATGCAAACTAAACTACTAGGAGATGCCACTACACAACTACCAAAGGCTAAAAGTTCAGTAACTGAATCTCTCATGGATTTGCTGGTGAGAGTAAAATGATACAACTGCTTCCACAAAATGTCTGAAAGTTCCTTATAAAACAAAAAATGAACATACCCTATGACCAACTAATTCCACTTCTCTACGTATTTACTTAAGAGAAATAAAAGTATTTTCTACAAAAAAAAATTGTGCACAAATATAAATAGAATCTTTATTTGTAATAACCAAAACCTGAAAATAGCCCAGGTATCAATTAATATAAAAATGCTTAAACAAACTATGTTATACTACTACTCTCCAATAAAAAATAAATATCCTAATGGTATGCACAACAACATAGATAAATATCAAAATCATCTTGCCAAATGAAAGAAGTCTTACACAAAAGAGAATGTGCAATGTGACTCCACTAATACAGAGTAATATGAATGGGTAAAACTAATGTATGGTGGAAAAAAATTGAGAACAGTTGTTGTATGTAGGAGTGCGGCAGAGACCGGCTAGGAAGAAGCATAGGGAACTTGAAACTATCTGAGCTTATTGGTTACATAGATTTATGACCTCATCAAAACTCAGAAAATGTACACTTAAGATTTATGTACTTATCATGGGTGATGTGATGTGGAGTTGTACATCGGGAAACTATCTAATTGTTACCAACCAATGTCACCCCATTAAATTTAACAATAAAATATAATAATATTAAAAACAAAAGATTTATGTACTTAAATGTATGAAAGTTCTATCATAAATTTACTATGAAATGAAAAAATTAATTAATTAAAAGCGGAAAATAGAAATACATCTAAACATGACAGTAAGTATAAATTTGACCAAAATAATTAAACTGAACAAACAAAAGAAAGAGAGTCTCAGAACTTTTCTCTTAATTCAGGTTTATGTTATTAAGAGAAAACTATAAAATATGAGGCAAGCCAAAAGATTTAAAAAAAAGAAATGAGGGAAAGCCGGGATGGCTCAGCAGGTTAAGCACTCGCTTTGAAGCCCCGAGGACCGAGGATCAAATCCCGGCTCTGGCCCAGGCAGACCCACATGCTGAATTGGGGTGTGCTTCCCGAATGCAGTGAGGCCCCCAGTTCAGTTCAAAAAATAGAAATGGAAGACTTACAAAGCAAATACTAAATAACAAAATGATGGCTAAAATAAAGAAAATGCCATTATTATATCAGATGAAAAAAATCATTAAGACTAACAGGGCTTACCAAGACTAAAGAGGGATATCAGATAATGACAAAAAGAATATTCTCCGGGAAGTAACAACAATTCTCAATTTTCATGATCTCAATAATATAAATATTTAAAATAACAATTAAATTATGAGAGGCTAGAAAATTAACAATCACTGTGAGATTATATACATGTCTTTTGTTAGTTAAAAATTAAGGGGGAGTTGGGATGGCTCGGTGGGTTGAGCGCTCACTTTGCAGCCCTGGGGACCGGAGGTCCGGTCCCGTACCCGGCCCATGCGAACCCGTGTGCTGGGCTGGGGAGTGCCCCCAGTTCAGTTCTTGCCGGGGCAAGACCCTGGCCGGGTTCCTGCCCTGTGCAGCCCCGCCCACCTGTGGGGTGAGGCTATGTGGAAGGGCCAGTGGTGTGCAACTGTGGAGACTGTTCTGGGCCCTCCCTCTTCTGTCTCTGTGTCTCTTTCTCTCTCTCTATCAAAAACAATAAAAATAAATAAAAAAAATTAAGGAGACATGGAATTAGTAAAGCTATATAAGATTTAAATAGCATGATTTGGTTTAATCTAATGAATAAGTACAGAATTCCACATATAATTACAGAAGACATACTGGTATTCTTATTAAAAAACTCATAAAACATTCACACAATAGACCACCCATTAAGCCAGGAAGCAAAGCAAATCTCAACAAGTATGAAGAACCAACATACACAGAATGCTGGCAAGGAAACAGAACAATTGGAACTCCATACATTATTATTATAGTAGGAATGCAAAATGGTACAACCACTTTGGAAGACAGTCTGATGATTTCTTATGAAACTAAACATACTCCTATCATATGATCCAGCAGATTCAGCAACAGCACTCCTTGGTATTTACCCAAAAAGTTGAAAAATTACATTGACACAAAAAACTGCACACAGATGTTTATAGTAGATTTATTCATAACTGTCAAAACTTGAAAGCAACCAAGATAACCTATAGGAGGTGAATGGATAAATAAACTGTGGTATATCTAGACAAGAGAGTATTATTCAATGCCTCGAAAAGACATGAAAGAACCTTAAGTGCTTATCACTAGGTGAATGAAACCAATCTGAAAAGGCTACCCAACTGTATGATTCCAACTATATACATGACATTCTGGAAATAACAAAACCATGGAAAAAATATTATAAAAAGATCGGTAGTTGCCAATGGTGTGTTGGGGAGGGATGAAAAGGCAAAGCACAGGGGATTTTCAGGGCTTTAAAAATATATTCTGTATGATATTATAATGATGGATCCATTTCATTATACATTTGTTCAAATCCACAGAGTGTACAACAAGAATAAACCCTAAAGTGAACTACAGACTTTGGGTGCTTATGATGTGTCATTATAGGGACACTCTTTGTAACAAACAGTACAATTCTGATGGAGATGGTAATAATGGGAGCATGTGCAGGGGCAAGGAGCATACGGGAAATCTCTGCACTTTCTTATCAATTACACTGTAACCTAAATCTGCTCTGAATAAGTAAAACCGTTTTAAAGAATTTTTTTAACTGGTTTGTTTGTTTGTTTGGGCAGAGAGAGAGAGTGAGAAGGGAGAGGGTCCAGGGCAGTCTCCATAGTTGTACATTATTAGTTTTAGATATAGTTTCACTCCACAGGTGGGCACAAGGCTATTCAGGGCAGGAACCAGGCCAGGGGCCTCCCACATGAGAGGCACCCTGCTGTGAGCTTGGGGCCTCCTATATGGAAATCATGTCCAGGGCCAGAGCCAAATCAGGGGCCGCCCACTTGGGAAGCCCATCCTGGCAAGAACCAAACTGGGGTCACACCCCAGTTCAGCATATAGGTCCACAGGGGCCAGGGCCAGGACATGATCCTCAGACCCCATGGTTACAAGATGAGCACTCAACCTGCTGAGCCATCCTGGCTTCCCAAAATCTTTTTAAAATCATCATAATCACACAGCCCATAGTCTCTTACCACAGTGATATTAAGTTAGGAATCAGTAAAAATGTTCCGAACAAATAATAGTTAACACACTTGGTTCTTGCTAATACCAGGCACTCTTCTAAGTATTTTAACTATATTAGCATGTTCAATCCTCATAAAACTATATAATGTAGGCATTGATATTATCACGACCCTGTTTTTACAGATAAGCAAAAACTAAGGGACAAAGAGAATAAACACATGCACACATGCACACATGCACACACACACAAATGGTAGAGCCCAGTTGTGGTCTTTGGCAGCCCAGCTCAGGAGACAGAACTCTTACTCCAATTAGCATTAGGAGCAAAGAAAACTTAACACAAATTAGATAATACATAGATGAGAAACGTGGATGAAACTACAACAGGTAAATATCACTTAAAGGGAAATACTGAGCCTTAACTGTTAGAAATTATTCTTTAATGACTGAAAGTAAGTATGCTAAGCAGCCAAACAAGACACTGAAATAAGAATAACATTAAACCCAAAGATGATAAAAGGAAGAAAATAATCAAGATAGAATCAGATATTAGTGACATGGGAAACATTATAAATCAATAAGCTCAGATGGTCACCTCCAAGTTCAAAAAATAGAACCAGCAATTCCAGGATAACTCAGCAGTTTGAGCACTTGCCTTACGATAGAGAGATTTGGAGATGGAATCACAACCCTGCCCAGGCAAACCCATATCCTGAACTGTGGCACAACTGGTAACCATGGGACAGCAGTGAAGATTCTCACCTCCTGTGTGGGAGGTCCCCACATTGGTTTCCAACCCCACATGGCCCCACATCCACCTGTGTGAAATGAAACTGTCACAATGAGTGATGTACAACTATGGAGATTGCTTTGGGCCTGTCTCTCTCTCTCTCTCTCTCTCTCTCTCTCTCTCTCTCTCTCTCTCCTCTCAAAACAATAAAATTTCTTTTTTTCTTAAATTGGAACCAACTAGAATTTTCCTATTGCTGTCTGCAATGTTTAGGAGACACATATCACATTATAAACTCCTCTAATGTCTTCTATAATAAACATATGTTCCTGAGCTTTCTCTTCTTTATTCATCTATACCCATCTTGCTTTCTAGCCCTTTGTTAATATCCACTACTGTCTTCTAGATTTTTTTTTCAATTTCTGCGTACTCTCTATAACTTATGGATCTTAAAATTAGTATAGAACTTTAATAAGAATCTGATTGGTAATGAACATTGCTGGAAAACTTCTGGGTCTTATTTTATAAATATTTAGGATGATTGTATAAAATAAAATGTACTTTCTTCAGAAACCTTAAAAATGTTCAGATAGTTTTATAAAGCCCCATTAAAGTTATCATCAAAATAATAACAGACTCCCAACTATGGCTATTCATTGTCATTAATTGTAAACTAAATCTATAAACATCAGCATCATGATTATACAATTGATTTTAATGGATTATGGGGCAATTTAGAAATTCTATTCATTATAAACTCTTAAAACAATTTTTTTGTCTGACTGAAAATTATAAAGATTACTTTACAGTTTCCCCATTTTCCTATCAAATAACATACTAAAACTTAAAGAATCATCTACCAGTTAGAAGTTGTTACAGTAGGCTGCAAATACCTTTAATATATTTATAGCTTCAAGTTCTAGAAATTCTATTGAAAAGAAATAGTTAGAAATTTAAATAAATATTTATGAACAAACATTCTCAATGCAGTGTGGTTTATAGTATCAAAAATCAAAAACAAACTACATGTTTAACAATAGAGCTAAGGTTAAATAAATTATACTATACAAATACAATGTATTAGTAATATTTATATCCATTGTATTTGTGTTTGCCAAAAAATATTAATTCCCTGGGGAAATGTTACCAAGTTAAGACATTCAGCTCTTCTATGACACTATCACTGCTTCACTATGGTCAAATTATCTTGAACTCTTAAACTCATAATTGTATATGACGTCTATTTCTACCATGAGAATCCCTGTGGTTATTTGTTTAATGTACATTGCCCTATAAGTAGACTGTCTTCTGGGTCCACTAGGATGGCTCCTTATTTGCTAAGCACACTGAGGGGTGATGGTATGCACTTTGAACAAAAACAGAAAATTATTATTTAAAAGGGGAAAACAAACCTAAAGTTAATGGAGGTAATCTAGAGGAAAGTAGTCAAGAGTCAGGGAAGCTGAATACTTCTTAGTCCTGGATAGCTAAAGCAGAAGAATCTCCTTAGTGTTGTAAGAAAGAGATGATTTTGTAGAGCATGGAGATCAAACAAAGATTATGAAAGTAATTTGTTATGGAATATGTAAGGTAAGAATTCTCCTCCTAAATATTCTTTAGTAAAATCAACATTGCTTACCAATGTTTTGGATGTGAGTAATTTATCTGGAGAATGCAAAAAAAGTGTGGAGTCCTGAGTAGTTTGGTTCATATCTAGGATCCATACTGACCAACATCGACTACCTCTACTGCACACCAAACATGTTGAGTCAATCATTAAACCTAGAGTACAAGCAACACCAATCCAAATATATGTCTACCAGTAGACTAATTTAGCACAAGATTAGTCTACTTGTAGACATATATAACAATATTTTAAACCTGGATAAAGCCATAAAATTATTAAGTCTAACCTCCTCATTAAACACATAAGAAATCTAAATGGTTAAATAACTTGCTCAAAGACATCCAGCTACTCCTAGTCATAGCTTGATATAAAACCAAAGTTTCTGACTGTATTATCTTCACCTGCCTTAAGTTTATAAGGTGTTGGGGATGTCAGGATGGCTCAGCAGGTTGCACACTTGTTTGCAGCCCCAGGGTTCAAGGGTTGTATCCCGGCCCCAGCCTGTGTGGACCCATTTGCTGAACTGGGATATGACCCCAGTTCAATTCTCGCTAGGGCAAGCATCCCCAGTGGGAAGACCCAGGTTTGGCTCCTGCCCTAGGTGTGCCTCCCATATAGGAGGCCCACAATAGGGCCCTGCATTCCATGCAGGAGGTCGCTAGCCTGGTCGCTGCCCTGAAGCCCCGTGCCCACCAGTAGAGTGAAACTATATTGAAAACTAATGACGTACAACTATGAAGACTGCTCTGGACCCTCCCCCTTCTCTCTATCTCTCTGTCTCTCTGTCTTTCTCTCTCTGTCAAAAACAATAAAAATAAATCTTTACCTGAGTGGTGAGCACATAATGCAATACATAAACAATGTAATGTAGAGTTGTAACCTAGAAACTATGTAATTGCTACCAACTGATGTCACTCCAATAAATTTAACAATAAAAATAAATAAATCTTCTTTAAAAAATTTATAAGGTGTATTGGGAGAGCTGGGAAGAGAAAAAGCTAAGAAAATAAAAAGAGGCAACAGTGAAAAAGAAGGGCAAGGATAATTTCACTCATTGAAAATGATAGATGGGAAAGCCGGGATGGCTCAGCAGGTTAAGCGCTCGCTTTGAAGCCCTGAGGACTGAGGATCAAATCCCGGCCCCGGCCCATGTGGACCCATATGCTGAACTGGGGTGTGCCCCCAGTTCAGTTCTTGCCGGGGCCTATATGGGAGGCTCCCGGCCCTGTTCCTGCCCTGCGCAGCCCTGTGCCCACCTGTGGAGGGAAACTATATGGAAAACTAATGTCTACTAGGGAGACTGCTCTGGGTCCTCACCCTTCTCTCTGTCTCTCTCTGTCTCTGTTTCTCTCTGTCAAAAATCAATAAAATAGGCGAGGGGGATCCAAGATGGCGGCATGAGAGGAGAACGCCGATAACTGCCTGGGAAGGGCCTTGTGAACAGAGGGGAATCCACAGGGGAAACCCTGAGAAGCAACCTCAACTAAGAGAACCACACAACACGGAACAACACACAAAGGTTAGAGAAAAAAGGGGAGAGCGGGAGAGGAAAAGGGAAGCAGCAGTTCGGGGACAGAGACTCGGAGCGCGGCCTGGGGCTGGCAAAAACAAAGGGGGGTTGGAGGACTACGGTCACAGTGGAGCTGGATCGAGGACGGGCTGGAAGCCGAGACCTAGGGAGCGTGGAAGCCCCACAAGACTGTGGACAACTTAACATCCGAACTCAAGGGACAGCACACAGTGCCCTAATCACATCACAGAGCCTAAAGTGGAACAGGGACTGTGGAGCAGGGCGGCTGCACTTCACAGTGGGAGGGGTGAGAGCAGGGCACCAGCCCACAGCAGCTCAGCACCCCTGATTTACGGAGGAGATTGACTGTGAGGGAGCGCCTTCTGAGGACAGGGCTCTTGGAGTGAGGGCTGGGGCTTGAGTGGGCATAACTGCATTGGACGTGCTTGGAGTGACTCCGGCGGTCTCAACAGAGCCCAGAGCGTAGAGCGGCTGCCGCCCGAGTTACGGCCTGTGGGCGCAGGGCTTTCGGCGCCCCGCCCACCGGGCCTCCGCGGCAACGCTACCAGTGTGCAACTGGGCTTTTGGCGCCCCACCCACCGGGCCGCAGCAACACCGCTGCTTGCTTGCCAGCGCGCAATTGGGCTTTTGGTGCCCCGCCCACCAGGCCGCCCCGCAGTGCCGCAGCCTGCTCACCAGTGCACTACAGGGCTTTTGGCACCCTGCTCGCCAGGCCGCCACAGCACCGCTGCCTGTGCGCGGGACCGGCTTTCGGCGCCCTGCCCACCGGGCCGTGGCAGCGCTGCTGCCTGCTCGCGAGCGCGCAGCTAGGCTTTTGGCGTCCCGCCCACTGGGCCTCTGGGGCGTTGCGGACCCCGCGCACAAATGGGCTGCCTGCCGGGTCGCCACGGTGTCATTGCCTGTGCGCGGGACTGCGCGGCCGACCGGGGCCTCTGCCAAGCCCCAGCCCATCCAAGTGCTGCCCTGTGGGTGTGCCTGACACATACAATTGAAGGAGGGGCAGCCAGGAGGAGGAAAGACCAGAGCTCCTGCACCCCGCCCACACTGAACCACCAGCCCCCCTGCTGAAAGAGGAATCTGCTATTGTGTCTCAGGCCCGCCCTAGCTCCTACTCACATGCCCCCACCCCTGGCCACACCTTTACTACCCTGCTATCTAACAGCTAAGACAGCAACCTGAAG
>PVKE010033804.1:0-17726 GCA_004027555.1 Craseonycteris thonglongyai | reverse complement strand
AAGATGAGGCTGGAGATCTGTAGGAGCTTGGATGGATGTAATTCTCCTACATTTACAAGGAAAAAGTTGTGCTGCAGCTCTGTTTCCTTGCTACTTTCAATTTATGTAACTTGGAGCTAGAGACGAAGGAAAAATCAAAGGAAAGCGTACAATTTTATTATAATCCCTAATGGAGATAATTGGTGGCATGTGTACCCAATTTTGTTTACTCACTCTTCTATTCACTTGTTGCTGGTAAATTGAGAGTGACAGTTCCAATTAAACAGCCCCTGGTAGTCTGTAATGGTTAATTGTGAGCCTGTTGGAACTGCCTTCTTTGTCTTTGGAAAAGTCTCTAAACTCCTCAGCGCATGTCTGTTTTGGCTTGAAGTTGTAACTTGGTATCGGCTGATTTAAATTCAAGGAAGTCCTTTAATATTACGTTTCAAATAAATGAATTTACACCCATGTCATATGTTTAGCAGGTGACTGAGACCATGTGCTTTTTAACTCAGCAGAGAATTATAATGTGCAAGAGATTTAAAGTAGGAATGGACTTGCTAGGGGCAGAACATAATGTGGATAATGCACCAGGCTAGAATAAGAAGTATGTTCATTTAGGTCACTGCGATGACTTCTGATTGAATTCAGGTAATTTCTTCTGAAAAGGGTTTATGCTTCTCTTCTCCCTACTTATAACTCCAGAACTTCACACCCTAACAGACACTGATTTATGAGCTTACTATGACCAAATTTCTGGGCTTAAACAATACGCCTCCCCAAATGCTTTGGCTAATGGGTCTGTGTAATGATTATGCAAGTTTATTATGGACAAGGGCACATGTTATTTTCTGTAACAATCGTGGTGGAATCCCCCAGACAGTTTTTACGCATTGTGCAGGCTAGCAGGATCACTAAAAGATGATATATGATGGCTGGAGTTTTATCAACACAGTTCTCATCACTGGGACTGGGATTTGTGTAGGCGAGAACCATAGCCCTCCCGAGGAAGCGTGTGTGCACCGAGGGGCACTTTTCAAACAAGATGCCATTTCCTTTTCCTTTACCTCGGAACCAAATTAAATTTATGGAAGATGTCATTTCACTTGGAGATCATTTACAGATAAAGATGGACCTTGATCATTGGGGAAATGAGCAGAGCCCACTTTAGGATGCATATCTGGATTTCTTCTCCATCTTTTTTTTTTTTTTTTTCCCCCAGAATCTTTCCTTTGACTCATAATGAGGACAGCATTCAGGGATGTGAGTCACTCTGGTCTGCTTCTAAACCATTCACCCAACCTCTGTACCTCTCTGCGTTATTAATTCAACTTCCTACTCTGTCTCCTTTGCCTTTTCTCAGACTCATTTGTGATCCACACTGGTAGAATTAGTGACATATTTTCTCAAGGAGTCAGGGGAATTAAAATTGTGAATTGTGTGATAGTTTTCTGCCTTTATTCTTACTCTCCTTTTTCTTATTTTCAGGTCTGCCGATAAAAAGGAACACATGAGATCAGTCAATCAGTTGGGCTTTAGGTTTCGTTGTGAATAATAGGGAATCCAAAAGCTCTATGTTTGTTTTTCTCTGATAGAAAAATATAGAAGCTGAAATGATGGCTTCTTAGTCACCCAAGTCACAGGCTGCTCCTCACTGTGTTTGTCACCAAGGTTGGTGAAATGGATATGTGACCCTCATCCACATGGATGGAGCCCTCACATTCAAGTTCCATGCAACAAGACAGAAAAATAAGATAAGATATGTTCTCTACCTTTAACGTCACATCTCAGATGTTATACACATCATGTCTGGTGACATCCCATTGGCCAGAACTCAACTACATAACCACACTTCTTTGCAAAGGAAACCAAAGAATGCCTTTATTTGGGGCAGCCATGCACAGAAGCTAACATTTTGGACTTCTCATAATGAAACAGAGGCAAAAACCAAAGTTAGAGATGCCCAACAATCTCCACCATGGTCTGTCCAGGTGGAAGCCAAAATAGTTGTGTGTGACTCCTTCTCACACTTAGAATACACTCCCTGCCTCTCCCGAGAGACTCGAGTCAAAATCCCATTTAGTCATTGCAATTAAATCAGGTTTCTGGATCTCTGGGTAATGCTGGGTCCCTCTCTTTAATGAGGTCGGAATAGAGTTGCATTTAGATCGATCATTTTTTGGTCTCCTCTCACCTAATAGGCTTCCATAGAATGTTTGTATGATACCTGTAGCAAAAACTCCTGCTTGGAAGAGAAGGGGATGAAAAGGCTCTCAATCACCAAGCTGTAGCAGTTATCAAATCCTCTCAGACCAGAAGGCAAAAGGAGTAAAAGGGCATCTTTTGCTGAGCACGTGCAGCCCTGGGTTCTGAATGTCCCGGGAGAGTTCCCTTCTTCGTTATCCTCTCTGACCACGTCGGAAGCAGACCTTGGGCCCTTAGCCCTCTCTCTCAGCCTCTCTTCTGCTGGGGGAGGATTTGAATCCCAGGGGTTACTGCAGGGCTGGAATGATTACAGGCTTTGTCAGGCCACGCTGGTGGTTTCTTTGGCAACACAATTCCCTCGCACAATTTAGTAAGTATCTGGTTTATTTGCTTCTAGTTAGTACCCCCTTGAGTAAGCAAAGCCAGAGGGCTCATTTATACATGATATTTAAAACCAATGACTCTTTTTTTTTTTTTTTAAGATTTTATTTGTGCTTCATTGTTTGAGAGGAGGTGAGGGGGGGGTGGGGGGGTGGGCAGAGCAGTCTCCATAGTTGTACATCATTCATTGGGACATGAATTTATTCCACACAAGTGGATGTAGGGCCACATGGGATGGAAACCAAACTGGGGGCACATGGGAGGTGAGAGCCCTTGCTGCTGAGCCGACCTGGGCTCAGTTCAGCATATAGGTTTGCACAGGCGGGGGCCGAGAACCAAACCCCAGACCTCGCGGTTGTGAGGCAAGCATGCAACTGCTGAGCTATCCTGGCATCCCCCTTATTTTATTTATTGACTGTGGTGTTCTGCATATCATTCTGCCAGCCTGTACCAGTTTGCAAGGGCAGCTGTTACAAAGGACCACAGATGGGGTGGCACAAACCACAGAAATTTATGTCCTCACAATTCCGGAAGGTAGAAGAAGTCCAAGACAACAGTGTCAGCAGGGACGACATCTTCCTCATGTGGTCTCTCTTTTTGGCTTGTAGACGGCCGTCTTTTCTGGTGTCTTCGTATGGCCTTCCCTCAGTGAATGTCTGTATCCTACTTGCCTCTTCTTAAAATGACATTAGTCATATTGTATTAAGGCCTACCCTAAAGGCTATATTTTAACTTAATTACCTCTTTAAAGACTCTGGGATAAAGATGCTGGGATAACTCAGCGGTTGAGCACTTGCCTGGCAATCACGAGGTCCATGGTTCGATTCCAGGCCCCGGCTCATGCAAAACCATATGCTGAACTGTGGAGCAGCTGGTAAATGGTGGGATGGCTCAATAGTGAAGGTTCTTGATTCCCATGTGGGAGGCCCCTGGTTTGGTTCGTGCTCCGTGCGGCCCCACATCCACCTGTGCGAAATGAAACTATGTCACCACTAATGGTGTACAACTACAGAAACTGCTCTGGGCCCTCCTCCCTTTTCTCTCAACATACGAATTTTGGGGAACACCATTCAGCCTATAGCACTACCCTTCCTGGATATGTAGAAAATGGGCTATGCTGGGAAGGCATCTTATTGCTACACAAATACTATCTTGTCTGCTAGGCAGGCTCCAGTTGTCTGGCAGAAAATTCTCATATAATGTAGGCTGAACACAGAATTTATCTCCTGTGAACGCTACAATTTCCTTTAAAAAAGGAGTTCGTTTGGGGTACAGAAGCAGTTAGCTTTTTCATTCTGAGCAGACTCCAGATTGAATAAGCTTTTCCCTAACTTCAACTGTAAACCATACACAGAACTGTATTCCTTCCATTTCTGCCGCTGGTTAGTTCTAGCTGGAGCTGATCTCTTACGATTCTTTGCAAAAAGGGACAAGATCCCACATTCTGAATTTTCAGGCATGTGGCCTAGGGTGACAGATTGGGTTGACTGGATATTAGAAGACAGTTTTATCAAATATTGAGCTTGCAGGCCTCCAGAATCTATAGGCTTGCCATGTAATATCACACTTTTACCCCATTTCCCATTTAGAAAAAAAAATACAGTGCAGCTTGCTGCCACGTTCATTTACTTTTACATAAACAGGCTCTTTGAGGCTGAAGCAAATCTGACTAGTTTTCAATGTGAAAATGAAATATAAAAACAGTTCTTGGAGTTTTTTTCTAAACAGAACTTGTCTCTAATTCTAATGTCACAGAAATGTATGCAATAATCAAAATTTAATCATTTTTTTGTGGGTGTGTGGCAGTCTTTGGGGGTAAGGTTAGGGCTATAATCCATGAGTTATCTTGGGGTAAATGTTGCAACTATAAACACTGCAGGTGAATATTTTCAGGGCCAACCGAAACTAGGTGAAGCCAGTATTAAATATTATATTTGTTCGGCTATGACTTACAGAGATACGAAATGACAGTGACTTATACAAGATAGGAGTTTTCTTTCTCTTTAAAGTCACGATGCAGGTAGTTCAGCGCTGATATGCTAGGGCCACACTGCAGATATCTGGGAGCAAACTGATCCCAACTTTCCACTTCATTGTTTTTTGGGTGTTGCTTTGACTGACATGATCCTAATTGGAGCTCCAATAATCAAAGCCATATTCCAAGCAGCAGGATGAATAAAAAGAAGGAGCGGAACCCCTTTCTCTAAAGACACATCACAGGTGTACCCTCATGTTCTGCTTCTAATTTATTGACTAGAACTTTGTCACATGACCCCAGCTATCTGGGAGGCAATCTGGAATCTACAACTACATTTGCTAAGTTTCTGAAATTCTTATTATTGGGGAAGAAATAAAACTAGATATTGAAGGATAACCAGAGTCTCTCCTATAACGGGAATGGTTGCTTCCTCTTAATTCTACTGCTTGAATCTTTTGCAGGCTGTTCTCAACTACAGAACAGTAGTTGATTGATTTTCCCAGTGAAACCATGAAGGACTGAATTGGTTCTGAACTCTCCAAATCAAATTGTATTCAGGGTCAGACTTAGGGCACATTTTGTGATTTTTGAGTTCTAGCGAAATTGATACTCCATGTCTAGAAATAACTCACAATCATAACTATTAGCCGTGAGGGCTTGCAATATCCCGGGTACTATGCTAAGTTTATCATATACTTTTTCCCCATTTAGTCTTCACAAGGACTGTGAACATGAGTCTTCCTGGCACCATTTTACACACAGAGAAACAAAAGCTTGGAGGGATTGTGTAACTTGCTTGAAGTCATGTGATCCTAAGTGATGGAGCTGCTATTTGCTGCTTGCATAACTGGGCTAACCCCTGAGTATATTAAACGCAAGGGGTCTCAGCTGTAGACACCCCCCCCCCAACACCCCAGGGGGAATTTGGCAATGTCTAGGGACATTTTTGGTTGTTACAAATAGGAGGCTGCTGCTGGCATCAAGTGGGTAGAGGACAGAAATACTGCTAAACAACCTATTATGCACAGGATAACCCCTCAAAGTGTCACTGATGTCATAGTTGAAGAACCGTGCATTGAGCCTCACCACCTGACATACGTGGTGTATGCCTTGCTCCTTATTAAATGACAGCAGATGATGTGCTAATCTCTGGAAACAGGGAACTTCCATTCCCGTAGAAAGGACTATGTTTTTCTTAGTAGGGATCAGTTCTTCATTTTAAAATTTTGCTGATGGACATTTTAAGTTAAAACCTTTGTTTTTGAAGGTGTGGGGGCAGGGAAATGTACACAGAGAGAATATAGAACAACATTTGAAAATTATTGTGCATGTTGTACTTCTGGAATTTTTAATAGAAAATGAAGCTTTCAGCCTTATTCAAAAAGAAGTGATGTCCATGATCAATCCATCATCCTTCCTTGACAAAGAAAATTGCTGTGTATACTAGACCTACACATATTTGCAACATGAGTCAACATCTGATGCTACTCTTAGGCTGTTTGGTTGTATGGATTTTAAATGCTGTACCTGCTTTCACACCAACAAGACAACCTTTCTTTTAAACAGGCATTTACAAAGTATTTAAAGTGAACAAACCTCGCCTTAGGTAATCCAGTTAGAGATGACTATGGCTCTTTTACCCATAAGGAGATGATGGTTTATGGGGGAGAACAGCAAACATACTAATAGTCCTAATAGGATGGGATCAGGGAATACAATGAGGATCCAGCACAAAGGAATGGGAAGCAAGGGAGAGAGGTATGGGGTGCTGTGGACTCACAGAGAAAACTTCTGCCACTGTGGGGGAGGTGAAGATGTTAAGGAATCCCAGAGAAGGTGAGATTTTTGTCACTTCTACAAGAGGATCAGGATTTGCAAGGCAGGCAATGAGGGGATGGGGGAGGAGACGAAGCTAGAGTCGGTCCACTGTGATGTTCTGGGCAAAGTTAAGTTAGCACAACTGTACGTAAGACCATAACTAGCTTTCGTCTTTGGGAACTAACATTAATGGGGACGTCACCTGCTATAAACACTTCCCTGGCAGCAGGATATGAATCACAAGTGATCTTAGTGCGGAAGGAACAGAACTTACCTGAATGCCTCTTTGCCACAAAGAATCAATGAAGTGACACATACATCTCTAAAGGATTGAGAGCTCTTCAGCAGATAGTTTAGTTCTTCTGGTGCAGATTTTAACTTTAGAAGATGTCTTCCAAGTCTGGGTTTCCCCCTAACTATTTGGGGGAATTTATCATTCACTGAATTTGTGTGTGAGATAGGGAAAAAAATTCATATGGTTCTGTGACATTTGTGATGTTGGAATTTTTAGAAAATTCAGTAACGAGCACTTTCATAAACTCATGGACTATTGAAATGAGAAAAGACCTTAGAAAAATCTTTCAACTTCCTGATTTTGCAAATGAGAAATTTGAAGTCCACAGATGAATGGGGTTCACTTGAGTCCATAGTTAGAAACTGGATGATCTGGAACCCAAATTGAGTTTTTTGCTTCTTACTCCAGAATTTTCTTCATCATAAAATGATTTTTTTTTTTTTACTTAAGAATGTTCAAAGCTGGCAGTCATTTTAATAGCAATATCCCTAATACCTTTTGTCAAGCAGTTCCAGAAATATACTTCCTCTGAGTTTTATCGGTTTTAAACAAGTGATTGAAACTGATCTTTGGTTTGCTTGGGCCTTGGTGATTTTCTTTAAATTCTTGAAAGATCTAACTATCCCTGTGTATTCTCTCATTTTGGTTAGAAAAGTATTTGGAAAAATCTCTGCTTTGCAAATTGTGGAGGATCTTCCCAGAAGAATAGTCAGAGAAAAGAATCAATTGCTAATAAAAACGTTTATGACAAACTCTTTTAAGTTAATAAACAAGCACTTCGTGATAAATTATTCTGGATTTTCTGCTGAAGTAAAATAAAAGTGAAGCTCAGACAATGAAGGAAAGTAGCCTATTAAAGTCTCTCAAATAGGTTGGAAAAAATTTCTATCTGACTTTGTGAAACAGCATCTGGTAAACCCATTCTTGACTACAAATCGAAATTTACTTTTCTTGGGCTGAAGATATATTTTTCTCACCGTCAAATGAGGGCACTGTCACTTCGTCTGACCTGCTGTCTCATAAACCATGGACTCTGTGGTAGAGTAGAACTCTTTCTTTCTTTCCTTTTTTTTTTTGAGTTCTGCAGGCTAGTTCAGGCATGTTCAGGGGGTCTTGCCTGTAACTTTTAAATTTTTAAAAGATTGAGGCTAAGTGCTATTCTGTTGCCAACACAGTTCTATTCCAACTCTTTTCTGGGTCAGCATATTCGGATTTTCCCAGATGGAGCTTGGCCTCCACAAGACTCGATGACTCAAGTTTCTGTTATATAAACAGGAAGGTTTGTACTGACTGCCTTACTTCATGTGGCTAGGGTTTTTATTAATTGTGTTTTATCCATAATTACCACATTAAGTTGCATTGTCTGTACTTTCCAGAATCTTGATCAGCGGTGTCCAACCTTTTGCCTTCAGTGGGCCACAGTGGATGAAGAGTTGTCTTGGGCCACACATAAAATACACTACTAACGATAGCTAATGTGCTAAAGAAAAAAAAAAAAGGTAACATACAGACACAGACACAAATATAGTGTTTTATGAATTTTTGTTGGGCCACAGTTATAGACAACCTGGGCCGTAGGTTGGACATGTCTGATCTAGATGGTCTTTTAATAAAGAGTAAACCATCCAGATAACTTTCTCTCCTTCATTTTGTAAAGCACACATTCCAATGGTCCGGCTCCCACATTCAGTATCCCTGCCTTCCTGAGCTATCACTCGTCACTTGGTTTCTGGGCTTGAGGCTCTCGTTGCTGGTGTGGCCACCTGACTAAGTTTTAGCCAATGAGTAGTTGTGACCTTAAGTATGTGTGACTGATGGGTTGAGCACCTAGAAAAGTATGTGGTATGTTCTCTAGTCTGACCAGACATACCGTTTCACACAGGACAGAGAACGATGATACTGTCCCGTGTCAGCTGGTACTTCTGGTTTACCTTGTCCTCCCCATTTGCTCTTCTTGTCGCATGGGAGTTGCTGAGATCCCAGAGATGGAGGGCATGTCTTGCGGACCTGCACCCTTCCCTCTGAACTGCTGTGTGCAAAAGAAATAATTTCCGATACAAGTTAGTATACTTTTGTTAGTCGGCTAAGCCTTGTTTCTAATTAACATTCAACGGACTCTCAGCTAACCAGCACCCTTGGGAATTGGTAGAGGCCAGATAAATGTAGTTTCTGGTTGCTTGAGTTATTATTAAAAATAGGCCTAACTAATACTATACCCCATGCCATACCACACCATACCATACCACACCACACCATACTATAAACTCTGTATTGACTTCATGTTATTACTGAAATACAGTAATTAAAAGCAAATTAAAACAAAGAAAGACAAACAACATCATGTAATAAAGCTTTATTATAAAAACAGCTTTGTGAATGCAGTGTGCAATGTTACTGAAATGGCAGTCAATAAACCTTTTAACTCAATGAACTTCACTAACATATCATAACTGTTTCAACCTAAAATAACTTAGAAAACACACACACACACACACACACACACTTAAAACTGCTGCAGAGGGGTAGAGAGTTTACTGGGTAGACGTTGCATCAGGATCATTGGGATCTGAGGATGTAGCTAGGGCAGGATCAGGAGACGTGGATGTGGATGGTTTGGGATCTACATCAGTAGTTGATGCTGTACTGGCCAACTTGTGTGCAGTGTTCTTGAAAACTGAGTGAATATCAGCTTGCTTTGAGGCCCCACGCCTCTCACACAATGTCAGCTTTTACATGATGTGCAATTGGACACCAAGTTTAAACTTACATTTCTGCTAGGAATTGATTTTATTTTAATTTTGATTTAAAGTATTATTTCTTTGATTATTGTCAGTTGCTAGAGAGTGCTGGTTGCTTGAGTTCTGATAAATGGACAATCTACTGTACCTTGATAGAGTGTTTCAAACCATCCAAACCATTTGCACCTGGATGAAGAGAAGGATAGGGAGAGACATTGATAGCAACTATAAGGCAGTCCTGTGACCAAGAATGAGGTCCCATTCCAGAGTGCATCTAAACAGCAGAACCATTTTCAGCACAGCTGCTGAATGGGAAACTTTATAACAACTCCACACACTCAGCAGAAGATTCTTCATCTCTGTTCAGTTGTTTTTTTTTTAAGATTTATTTTGTTGTTTTTGACAGAGAGAGAGACAGAGACAGAGACAGAGACAGAGAGAAGGGGGAGGGCCCAGAACATTCTCTATAGTTGCACATCATTGGTTTTTCCACATAGTTTTATTCCATAGGTGGGCGTGGGCTGCACAGGGCAGGAACTGGGCCGGGGTCTTGCTCTGGTGAGAACTGAACTGGGGGAACTCCCCAGTTCAGCATATGGGTCCACATGGGCTGGGGCTGGGATTCGATCCTTGGTTCCCAGGGCTGCAAAGTGAGCACCTAACCCACTGAGCCATCCCGGCTTCCCCTGTTCAGTTTTATCTTTGAGGAATTTGTTCCCTAAACCTAAACCAGGCCATGATGTGACTTTGTAGCATATTGAGGGGTGAGTCTCCCCAAGTTGTAAGAATCTCAGCAGACCATGCTTTGTGATGACTTCAGCTTCTGAAAACTGGAGTATATTGAGAAGCATAATTTGAAGGAGAAGAGAATCAACATTTGAAGTTTCCATGAGTTGCCAGATACTTAGCCATCTCATTGACAAGTTATTGCCACAGCCCAGTAAAATTTATGTTCTGATGCACTATTTGCAGATGATAAAAAATACTACCAAGGGGTTTAAGAAGATTGTTCAAAGTTATAACAAGATGAAAAGCCAGGTCTTGAACTTGGGTCTTTGGAGCTCTAAGGGTTATGCTTGTTCTGATGGTAGTGGCAGTCTATGGAAGGAAAGAAATCTCTTCATTAGAAACAATAAAAAATAAATTTGCTCAGTACCCCAGGTACTCAGCAAATAATGTCCTCTCCTTAGTCTCTACCCCTGCCCTGGTTTCCATGTCCTGGGACTACTGGTGTTCCATGTCTATGTTTTACTTTCATGTAGTAGTAGCCCATCCTGATGCCCCCAGACGCAGGGCTAGTTGGGACCTTGAAATGTCATTCCTTCAATAACACTGCCTTTAGATAGACCCATATACCAAAGTGATCATTGATTTTTTTTTAAAGATTAATTTTGTTGATTTGACGACAGAGAGAGACAGAGAGAAGGGGAGGGCCCAGAGCAGTCTCTATAGTTGTACATCATCAATTTTCTACATGGTTTCATTCTACACAGGTGGGTGGGGCTGCACAGGGCGGGAACTGGGCTGGGGGCCTCTTGCATGGGAGGCACGCCCACTCAAGCCAGGGACCCAACCGGGGGTGGGGGGTGAGGTGGGGAGGGCGAGATCAGAACTGGGGGGGTCTCCTGCATGGGAAGTACACCCCAGTTCAGCATATGGGTCTGCACGTGCCAGGGCCGGGATTTGATCCTCAGTTCCCCAGGCTTCAAAGCAAGTGCTTAACCTGCTGAGCCGTCTCAACTTTCTCGATCTCTGATTTTTAAAGCCTTTCACAGCTCCTAGAAGAAAGTGATTAATTTTTTTTTACAACTTTCACTGAATAGAAATTACTCCTTTATAGTGAAAATTGAATGCATACCATAACCATCTACTGAGTAAGAAAGGAGACCAGAAATACTTATTACGGTAAATTCTTTGTTTGAGTCCTTTCTGTTTTAGAAATGTGTGTGTTACAATACTCTTTTGTTCCCCTTGGAATAATAATTCTTTATTATTGTTCCTTTAACCTACGATCATCTGCTTCATTTTAGGTCTTTGTAGATTTTATTTATTTTATTTTTATTTTTGGACATAACTCCTTAAGTTTGGCATTTTTTCTTTTTTTTTAATTTGTGGCATTCCAGACTGGGGCAGGAACAATTCATAAGGCCTCTGACTTTCTAGATGTATAGAAGCACTATGCTAGGTGATATTGTAGTGCCTCTTTTAATCCTCACCGCCATTCTGTGAGCCAAGTACAACTATATTGTCTCTGTTCGACAATGGAGGAAACCCACTTAGAGAGATGAAGTACTATATATGCTAAAATATAAGATGAGATAGTTTCCAAACCTACTCCTTATCACGGAGGGGATCAATTTTAGCTCACTCTTTATCAAGTCTCTCCAATTACGCGGTAGTTCCTCAACTTCTAAAGCTACATAAGCCTGAGATGATCTCAGAAAAATTTCGATCTCCAAAGCTTATAGAAATCACCTGCAGAATCCCTAACAAAGGAGGCAAAGGAATTCGACAGAGATTCACTCATTATTCTTGTGATGGGTGGGGGTAGAGTGGTGAGAGTTGTAAGGGTTCCATGTCATCATAAACAGCCTTAAAAAGAGGCCTTTGAACAGCAAGATACCACTTATTACGTTAAGTGAACACAACAGCACAAATATTCACTTACAAGATGAATGAACAAAGCAATTGTTTTAATGTTATGTGAATGTGTAATTGTGGTTTGGGGTAAAATTTCTGATGACAGCATCAAGCAACCCATTTGGAAGTGGAGGTGAAGTAGCGTGAGAATGATGCCAATGATGCATATTAAGAATTCGAAGGGGAAGCCGGGGTGGCTCAGCGGGTTAAGCACTTGCTTTGAAACCCTGGGGACCGAGGATCGAATCCTGGCTCCAGCCCGTGTGAACCCATATGCTGAACTGCGGTGTGCTTCCCATGCGGGAAGCCCCCAGTTTGATTCTTGGCCCCTGGTTGGGCCCCTGGCTCAAGGGACCATGCCTCCCATGCAGGAGGCCCCCAGCCTAGTTCTCACCCTGCATGGCCCCCACTCACCTGTGTGAAATGAAACCATGTCAAACACTGATGACATACAACTATGGAGACTGCTCTGGACCCTCCCCCTTCTCTCTGTCTGACTCTGTCTCTCTGACTCTGCCAAAAAATAAAATAAATCTTAAAAAAAAAAAAAAAGAATTTAAAGAAAACTGTTCCATGAAATGTGAGAGTGACAAACTTATTTCTGAATTGATGTTTCTATGAATTGAAGTATTTATATGACTAAATGATTAAAAATATCAGTAGACACTGGATTATTTTATCTATATTCCTATTATTGGAGAATAAACCATGTTCATGCCACTAAAACTGGGAGAGCTAGGATTTGTGATTAGACCCGATTCACGGACTCACAGTGATTCCATGGTCTGATGAATTTCTAGAATTCTGTTTCTTGTGACTGTTGCTCATATTTGTGCTTCTGTATTCTTATTTTTGAGTGGGTTTTAACAGGGTTAGACTTCATGCAGAGCTCTAAGAAATTAAATACGCCATAGATATACGGTATATTTGTTTACTAGGTATAGTATAATGAAGGTACCAGTGTGTGCTCAATAATGAGTATGAAGTTATTATTCCCTCTTTGGTCCTTCTATTCAGTAGCACATCTTTATAATGGGGAAGTGTTTATTCTAGAATTTCATTTTTCATATCCTCAATCTACAGAGGGGGAGATGGATCTGTACTAGGGAATTCCACTTCCAGAAATATTTCAGACCCATTGTGACATAAGCATTATAGAGAGTCTTAGGTCACGTGACTTCTGTGCTGTGTCTCTTCATTTGGAGAACAGGGGTGTTGATGTCTTATATTCACTTTTCCTCCTCTCTATGTACTCTCCCCTCTCAAACAATAACAACAACAAGACAAAACACACACAGAGCTTAGGGAAGGTATTTGTAACAGTGCCTATGTAATACCCCTCTCACCTTAGGATGAGGGGTTATACGTAATGGAAAATACATGAAAACATCTTGTAAGGCTATTCGCTTTCCCCGCTCCCAACTTCATATTCCTGCATCTACTCCCACATCTTTTGTTAAAAGCTAAAAGCAACTGATACAAATTATGTGATACAACTTCTTAATCTAATGAGTCAAGTATTTTATTCCATGTATTGCCAGGAGCTACCGACCGAGGCCTGCCTTTATTTCTTTCAACAGGAGACCGCTTTTTTCTGTCCCCTCTGGTTGAACTCTACACGAAGGAAGCCGATTCATTAGGCCAGTGGCGGTTACTTGGATGTTCAGACATATGGTCCACAAACTCTTTTGTTCTGTTTTAAATCAGTTCCTCCTGACCGGCTCCATTCTTTCTCCCACTTAGGCCACAGGTGAAGTAATGAAGATGCTTATGTGGCTTCCTGTTAATACTGCCAGGCCCCAGGCTCCTCACAGCAGGATGTCTGTTCTCCAGCTGTTTCTCCAACAGGAAGAAGAGATAAAATAAACAAAGCATACACAGTAGTTCATTGAACCCACAGGTAATCCACAGCGGCAGTAAAAACAATTGAGGTTTGCCAAACGAGTCCACGATCATAGATTTCCAGCAGAAAAAGCAGTTTCAAAATACTTCCACAGGGAAGCCGGGATGGCTCAGCGGGTTCAGTGCTTGCTTTGCAGCCCTGGAGATTAAGGATTGAATCCTGGCCCTGGACTGTGAGGACTCATATTCTGAGGGGTGTGCTTCCCTTGTGGGAGGCCCCCAGTTTGGTTCTCACTTCCCCCCCGCCCCCTCCTGTTTCAGCCCCCAGCTCGCAGGGGCATGCCTCTCATGCAGGAGACCCCCAGCCCAATTCTTGCCCTGCACGACCCCCGCCCACTGGTGTGGAAGAAACCATGTCAAAAACTGATGACATACAACTATGGAGACTGCTCTGGGCCCTTCCCCTTCTCTCTTGTCTCTCTGTCAAAAACAATAAAATAAATCTTAAAAAAACACCAAACTTTAGTGTAGATGATTGTTTCTTTCAAGTCTGTCATATCCAGAGGGCAACTGACTTATATATCCAGTTTTAGACCAATGAGTTCTAACTCTCCTGCCTCTTTAATAGTTTTTAAGTGGTGTTCTATGGGCTGGAAATGGGGCAATCATGGTGTAGTATAATCATGTACAAATTACTGTTAATACCATATACTAGTTTTTAAACTTGAATTTAAAATATATCTGGATTGACAAGCCCTTCAAAATAGGACTTTGTAACATTGCTACTAGTACTTTAGTGCTTAATATTAGCAAACATTATTTTCCCAGACACCTAATGTAATCCAGCAAATTGAATACGTAGAACTCTTGTTATATATAAATAACGTGTATTTTTTAGTGATATAGAAAATGTAGATAATATGCAAGATTTATGTATAATGCAGAGGGGGCCAAATAAATGTATACACATTTTAAGAAAGGCAAAAACTATATTGATTTTAATAATATATACTGATGATGAAAAATGAATACGTGTCATGTTTGACCTCTGTGACTGTAAGAGGTGCACAAAGTGGTTACCATTGGTGTCTAGACACTTCCAATGACAGTGAACTACTGCTTGAGCAACATTGACCAAACTGTCAACTTTGCACATGCCATTTCAATTTACCATGAGTCTCAAACTTATGAACTTCTGAATGCATGCAATTGCCAGGTATGTTGGAGGTTCTGTTGTGTACTCATGCCTCCATTGTCCTTGTATTTCCACAGCGTTCTCAAATTTCAACTATCATACTACTTCAAAATGGCCTTGCTCTCCTTGAATAACTACCATCTTTCCACCATATTTTTTACTGATCTACCTGTTGCACAGTGATGTTAGCGTTTATTTGACTAATGTCACCTTTTGAGTGAATGCCATACTAAATTTATTATAATACACATTGCTACTGTAATTAAACTCAACTTACAAAAGTAGTACATAAATAACATCTCTTAAAATGTATATGCATTTTTTTGGCACTCCCTGTATTTATTTAGAAAGGACCCAGAGCCTGATTCCTGAGCCAATTCTATATAGATATATAAGTTTGGATTGAAAAGCTAATTTTTAAAAATATAATCTTGAGGACTTACTACTTAGAGCAATGGATATCACATACAGCCAAAGCACATTGTTAATTCATGACCAAGTACCTATTATTCTCAACGCCCATGACACTCCATCTCCAAGGAAAGATCAACTTACCTCTTAGTCATCTATAAGGTCCACATCCTGAACTTCTGAAATCTTGCCAATGAATTCCCAAAGACTCTTTTATTTCTTTTGAACAAGGTGTGCATTTAGTCATCCCAATGAAAGCAATGCTCAGCACAGGGCCAAGTATGATTCAGAAGGAAATTAAAATTGGATGAAACAAATCAAGCAAAACCACAGGCTTGAATGGCTATAGACACTGTCAGTGGACACTGATGGTATTGAAGTGAACTTGCTAATTAGTCATGTACGTGCCTCATGGTAACCATGGAAACACTCATGTACTCTATTATTATAGTTATTTATTATAGTTAGAGTTTATTTCCAATATTATGGTATTTTTTTTCTTTTTAAAGCTCCATTCTACTGTTTGAGAGAAGGTAAAAGAGAGAGAGAGAGAGGTGTGGGGAGGGCCCAGAGCAGCCTCAACAGCCGTACACCATCAGTCGTGACATAGTTTCATTCCACACAGGTGGATGTGGAGCCACATGGGGCAGAAATCAAACTGAGGGCAGTTCAGCAGTTGGGTTTGCATGGGCTAGGGCCCAGATTTGACCCCCGGATCTCACAGTTGCAAGGCAAGTGCTATCTCATCATCCCTATTTTTTTTCTTATTATTTTATTTTCTTGTAGTCACCACCAACTACGGAAAAATCAAAAGTCTCTGTGTAGCATTGCCTGAGAAGTTTTATGGATGTCATAGTTTGACTTGAAGATCAATAGATACTTTAAAAATGCATGCACATCCTGGCCTTCAATTCTGTGATTATTTCTGGGCCTTTTCTTTTTTTTCCCCCAGCCATAACCAAGACTCACTATAGCTATCTCAAGTTATTAACAAAACCAACAACATGTTCCTCATGTTAAGAAACTAATGGCTGGGTTTAAGCTGACCACATTATTTCTGCTAACATTATGACAGTAGAAAAAGCACTGAACTTGGAGTTGGCAGGCACAGGGATAAATACTGTCTCGGTCTTTGTGTGTCATGAACAAATATTGATCAGGAATCTGGTCTTCAAGAGAGTAGTGATCACTGACTATGTACTAAACAGTATATGAGACAGGAATAAAATAGACAATTCCTTCCCTCAGGAAGCAGATTTGCTTAGAACCACAGATAACAAAACTCAGGCGTGCACCACACAATGATATGCGAGAGAGAGCTATTTAGCATGAATTTTTTTCTTCCATGATATTCCAGTGACTTTTGAGAAGAATTGCCTTTCCTCTATTGTATAAGTGTTAGCAAGAGGATAATTTCTAGTGATCAATCCCCACCAGGGCAACTGGGAGGGAATGAACTTCCTCTCCCATTATAGTGTAGCCACAAGCTGGCCAACTTGTCATGGGTCCCCAAATTGGCCAATTAGACTCTTTTCTAGGACTTTGACACTAGAATGGAGAGACTAATTTCTCTGATTCTTTTGACTGTGAGGCAAATATACCCTCTGCTTCTTGCCATTTGGATCTTGAGCAGTTCTAAGCCTGTTCCTCCAGCTATTAAGCCCCCCGATAAACTGGAGGTGCCCAAAATGTATACACATTATAAGAGATATTATCTACACGTTACATAAGTACTGGTGGTATTCACTTTGAGCACCTGCAGAAATTAAACAAGACTTGCACATGTATTCATCGTTTGTTATCGGTATATATTGAGTATTACAATTTTAATACAGTTGTTTTCTTTTGTTAACATGTGTATACATTATTTTGGCACCCTCTGTACATCTAGTAAGTTTTCATGTATTAGAGTTACTTTGATCAGTTTTTTAATGCTTACAATTAGGGATCATGAAGCAGTGCCATATAATCTGGAGGGAGCGTGAAAGATAGGAGTTTTGACCAAATGGCAGCTTGGAGGTGATAGCACTGGAGCTATGCCTTTAAAGACAAATAAGGGGTTTCCAGAGTAAGGAAATGGAAACAGATATGAGGTAGAGGAAATTCAGTCTTGTAGGTTAGAGGAGCAGGGGACAGTGCTAATCAGAGGAAATGCAAGTAGCTTTGGTGGCTTGTGTAGTGTGTATGCTGCATGTGTGTGTGTGTGTGTGTGTGTGTGTGTGTGTGTGTGTGTGTGTGTGTGTG
>PVKE010033803.1:0-17724 GCA_004027555.1 Craseonycteris thonglongyai | reverse complement strand
TGAGGGAAGGGGAGGAGGGGGGAGGGAGAGAGGGAGGGGTGGTGGGAGAGGGCACCAACCAGCATCATGGATACACTCAATGGTTTGGTGGTTACCTGGAGAGGGGGGAGGAGGGGGGAGGGCGAGTTGTGGGGGGAAGTGGGAGTGGACACCGGATATACGGTGATGGAAGGGGAGCTGATTCTGGGTAGTGGGCACATAATGCAATGCATGGGTGATATGATGTAGACTTGTACATCTGGAAACTATCTAATTGTTATCAATCAATGTCACCCCATTAAATTTAACAATAAAAAAAAAGCCATTGAGAAAATAATACTTGTGGAAAGTACTATTAAAAGTCTAGTATACCCCATTTAAAAAATGAAATCTTATAATAAGTTTTCCAGATATGACTACACACACACCCATACATTAAATCTGGAAGGTTTCTCTTTCATCCCCAAAAACTAAAATGTAGGAAACTGTCAACGGAACAATGGAGTAGGTATTCCATCATCAAAAAGGATTTATTCAGGGGTGGGGAGAAAGGAAAAAGGGTTGCATCCTAGCACCTTCAGACCCAGCAAACCACCTGCTCATTCTGGTTTGTATGCTAAGATGAAGGTATTTAAGGCAAAGAGACAGGAAGTTAGAACCATAGAGTTATATAAAGAGGAAGTTTGGGCCATAGAGTTTGACTAGGTGGGCTCATGAACTTCCATGAGTTCAGCTTCTCCTATATACCTCCTAGCCTGATCAGTTTCCTTAAATTCCCAGTTCATCTTCATCAAAACATTAATTATCAGTTCTCAGGACTCAGGGTTTCACCTTGATTTTAATCTTTTTTACAGTGTTCTAGTTTTAAAAAAGCCATGAGAACTCACTGTTGACCTATATATGTATACTTCAAGTGCACATGCATGATACTTTTCATTTTATAATTATTTTTCAAGATTTATTTTATTGTTTTGAGAGAAGGTGAGAGAGAGAGAGAGAGAGAGAGAGAGAGAGAGAGAGAGAGAGAGAGAGAAGGGGAGAGGGCCCAGAGCAGTCTCCATAGTTGTATACCATTAGTTGTGACATAGTTTCATTCCACACATAGGTGGATGTGGCACCGTGCAGTGCGGGAACCAAACTGGGGTCCTCCCACATGGGAGGCAAGAAACTTCACCACCATTCCAGTGGTTACCAGTTGCACTGCAGTTCAGCATATAGGTTTTCATGGGCCAGAGCTGGGATTCAATGCCCAGACCTTGTGATTGCAAGGCAAATGCTCAATCTGCTGAGCTATCCCAGCATCCCCTCTTATATAATTATTTTTCAAATATTAAACTTATATGGAAATTCTGTCATCAAAACATACAAGCACTGACATAAGGAGTCATCCTCCTCCCCCCACCCCCTCCTGCTTCATTACAAGGTGATTTTGACAAGTGCTAAGCAAGAGATGGACAGCTAAGATTTGGATAAAGACTTCAAGTTCACATGTTCTTTGCTCACAGGTGAATCAACTTTCAGAAATACCCAGAAATGAGAAGTGAGAAATTTAGCCCTGAGATTAGTTTTTCTTGGTTAAAGGTATTTTCCAAAAGACCAGTATGAAATAATTCTGCAGCCCCTGCTAAGTTTTAAACCAATTTTTATTTACCAGCTTTGCTCTTTCCTATTCAGCTTATCCCTCAATTTTAGACATGAAATAGCTCTGCAAAGAGAAAACTCTCCATAAAGAAATTTGTCAAGATAGAATATGACAGTAAGATTAGTATCATCTCACATATAATAGGAAACGCTATCAAAAGACAAATTAGAAAGAAAAATGTCTCATTTGTCTACTTGTTTAGTGTATTTTCAAGCATGAAAAGATCCAGAAAAAGGAGGAAGAAGAAACTAAAATCAAGAGGAAATCAACAAAGCTTAAGTGCGACAGCCTCAGAGGATGTTCCTATACACACCCAGGCATTTCCTCACAGGACTCCCTCAACATAGCCATCTCAATGCTGATCAACAGTCAAAACACATCTCTCTGGGAAGTACAGGCAGTTCCAGAAATTAAAGGATTTCTCAAAAGGTCAGAGTTGTGGACACACACATTGCTCAAACCAAACAGATGAATGTAGAAATAAGAGAAACGCAGGTGTACGTATTAAGGATGATGTAATGCATGTGCTAGGAGTTCTCCCAACAGGACTTGTAAGCAAGCCATAACTATACCATTAGGGAGAAAGCAAAAGAAACTTAGATACAAGACTTGGTGTGTCATTTTTCTCCCCACCCCAGGTGACCCAGAACCTGGTATTCTTAATCAGAGAGCCATGGAAATGAAAGTGAAAAAGTCCGAAATCCAAGCCCTTTTACCAATCCAACCTAAACCTGGAATGTCCAGGGATGGGCCCTCAAAGTGATGTCGTATCTTGTGTGATTCACTTTTTCTTCTCCTATAATAACCCCACTACCTTAACCAAAATCTTGGCAGCTAAGAAACCCACCACACTGAAGCTAAGGAAGCCACGTGGGAGACATTTTAAAACTGAGGCCTGTTTAGAAAGGACAGAACGCCCTCCTCCCTCTGCAACAAAAAGGAATGAACTCTGTTCCATACTTAGGCGGATGACTCTAAGTTGCAAAACAAATAAGGGTTGTGTCTAAGCTGAAGGCCAAGGTGTGCCTGGCCGACCTGAGCTGCCTCGGGAGTAGGAATATAAGGACATGGAGAGGTGCTATAGCAGAGAATAAACCTTTTTTCCTCTGCTTGGCTTCATCCAGACAGGCACAGACCTTCCAGCAGCTGACATTTCGTGGGGTTAACAGGGTTTCTCCCAAAGCAAATGACTACGTAAATGGCAAAGAGAAGGTAGGGGATAGGGAGCAAGAGGTGACTCCATAGTTTTAGAGAGACTTAAACACATCAACCAATGACATCACACAAGTAATGCATGTTTATTATAGATGTTCTTTAAAGTTTAGAAAATTATAAAGACAGAAACAAAAGTCACCAACAACCTTACAGGTCTTAAAAAAAAAAAAAAAAAGAGGAAAACTAGGAGGGCTTAGTGGGTTAAGCACACACTTTGCAGCCCCGGGGACTGAGGATCAAATCCCCACCCTGGCCCGTGCAGACCCATATGCTGAACTGGGGTGTGCTTCCCACGTTGGAGGACCCCAGTTCAGTTCTTGCCTCCTGGTTTGGCCCCTGACTCAAGGAGACATGCATTCCATGCGGGAGGCCCCATGCGCAGCCGCGCCCACCCGTATGGAATGAAACCATGTCTAAAATTGATGATGTACAACTATAGAGACTAGGGCCCTTCCCCTTTTCTCTGTCTCTCTCTGTCTCTATCTTTCTCTGTCTCTGTTAAAAAATAAATAAATAAATCTTAAAAAAACAAAGAAAAGAAACACATCAACCAGTGAACAATCCAGAAAAGGAAATTAAAAAAACAATTACATTTGCAATAGCCTCAAAACAATAAAAATAAAATAGGTGATGAATAGGTGGAGACAGAGGATGTTTGGGGCAGGAAAACCACTCTGTATGGCACTATAATGGAGATACGTGTCATTATACACTTGCCCAAACTAATACAATGTACACCAAGAGTGAACCTTAAGGTAAACTATGAACTTGGGTGTTATGATTTGTTAATGTATGTTCATCAATTGTAACAAATGTTCTATTTTGGTGGGTATGTTGTTAACAAGGACACTGTGCATATGTGGGGGCAGGAGGTACATGGGAAATATCTGTAACTTCCATTAAATTTTACTGTAAACCTACAAATTCTCTTTAAAAAGTCTATCTTTTTATAAAAGAATAAAATACTTAGGAATAATTGACCAGGGAGATGAAAGACTTGTATACTGAAAACAATATAACATTGGTAAAAGAAATTAAAGACACAAATAAATGAAAAGATAGCCCACATTCATGAATTAGGAGACAATATTGTTTAAATGTACATACTACCCAAAACGATCTACACATTTAATACAATCCCTGTCAAAATCCAAATGGGATTGTCTGCAGAAAAATTAAAAAAAAAAAATCTTGGGGAAGCCAGGATGGCTCAGTGGGCTAAGGACTTGCTTTGCAGCCCCAGGGACCAAGGACCGAGTCCCGGCCCTGGCCCGTGCGGACCCACATGCTAAATTGGGGTGTGCTTCCCATGGAGGAGGCCCTAATTTGGTTCTCACCCCCCCTGTTCAGTCCCTGGTTTGAGGTGGTATGCCTCCCATGTAGGAGGCCCCAGCCCAGTTCCCACCCTGTACAGCCCCCACCCACCTGTGTCAAACAAAACCACATCAAAAACTGATGACGTACAACTATGAAGACTGCTCTGGGCCCTCCCCCTTCTCTCTGTCTCTCTCTGCCTCTGTCAAAAATAATAATATAAATCTTTTTTTTTTTAATCCTAAAATTCACGTATAATCTCAACGGACCCTGAATAGCCAGAACAATCTTGAGAAAGAAAAATGAAGCTGGAGGCCTCACACTGCCTAATTTCAAAACATATTACAAAGCTACAGTAATCAAAATAGTATAGTAATGTCATAAAGACAGATTTATAGACCAATGGAACAAAATAAGAGAGCCCAGAAACAAATCCTCATGTATGTGGTCAAATGATCATTGACAAAGGTGTCAAAATGACACAATGGAAAAAGGATAGTCTCTTCAACAAATGTTCTTGGGAAAACTAGATGTATACATGCAAAAGAATGATGTGCGACTCTTACCTTATACTATTTACAAAAATGAACTCAACATTGATTTAAAATTTAAATGTAAAAACTGAGATTATAAAACTTCTAGGAGAAAACATAGTTGAAAGCTTCATGATATTGGAAAAGAAAATGATTTCCTGAACATGACATCAAAAATACAGGCAACAAAAGTAAAAAACAGACAAATAGAATTACATCAAATTTAAAAACTTCTGTGCAGTCAAGGAAACAATCAACAGAACAAAAAGGCAACCTATTAAATAGTAGAAAATATTTACAAACCATTTATCTGACAAGGGGTTAACATATAAAGAACTCCTACAAGTCAACAACAACAAAAATAATAATAATAAACTGATTTTAAAACCAGCAAAGGACTTGAATAGATATTCTTCCAAAGAAACTATACAAATGTTCAACATACATATGAAAAGATGCTTAACATCACTAATCATCAGGGAAATGCAAATCAAAACCACAATGACATATTGTTTTATATCTGTCAGAATGGCCACCATTAAAAACACAGGAAAATAAAGTTTGGACAAAAAAATGAAGGAATAGAAACCCTTGTATACTTATTGGTGGGAATGTATAGTGGTACAGCTACTATGAAAAATAGTGTAGAGATTCCCTGCAACATTAAAAAAAAGAATTACCATATGATCCAGCAATTCCACATCTGTATGCGTGAGGTCTAACAATTAAATTTGTGAACTTGCCACCATGCGCTTACATCGACAGCACTGTACAAACAACTCAGTATGGTTTTATAACTTGATATATCAGTACCTCACAGCTGTGTTCATAACAATGTGTGCCGGTGCCCTGCAGAGTGAGAAACGGTTAGGAAAATCTTGAAAATCTTGGCATGGGAAAGGTGTGTGCAAAAGTGTTCTTGAAGGAGCTTACTGATGAACACAAACAAAGGAGAGTCCAAGTTTGTCAAGACCTTTTGGACAGGCAAAACAATGTTTTGGATTATGTTATCATTGGTGATGAAACATGGGTGTACCAATACAACCCTGAAACAAAGCGTCAAAGTGCACAATGGAAGTCAGCCAATTCTCCAGACCAAAAGATTTCCATCAGTTCAAATCAAGAGTCAAAATGATGTTGCTAACCTTTTTTGATATCAGAGGGATTGTTCACAATGAATTTGTACCAATTGAACAGTCAACTAACTTTGTATGTGGAAGTGTTGGAAAGGCCGCATGAAAAAAAACAACCTGAACTTTTCACCAAAAACTCGTGGCTCTTGCATCACGACAGTGCACCTGCTCACACAGCACTGTCTGTGAGAGAGTTTTGAGCCAGTAAACAAATCACTGTATTGGAACACCCTCCTACTCACCTGATCTGGCCCCCAATGACTTTTTTCTTTACCTGAAGATAAAGGAAATATTGAAAGGAAGATATTTTGATGACATTCAGGACATCAAGGGTAATATGACAATATCTCTGATGGCCACTCCAGAAAGGGAGTTCCAAAATTGCTTTGAAGGGCGGACTAGGTGTTGGCATCAGTGCATAGCTTCCTGAGAGGAGTACTTGGAAGGTGACCATAGTGATGTTCAGCAATGAGGTATGGAGCAGTTTTTCTAGGATGAGTTCACAAACTTAATTGCCAGACCTTGTGCATACAAAAGAATTGAAAACAGGATCTTGAAGATATTTGCACACTTCTGTTCATTGCATTATTATTCACACAGTAGCCAAGAGGTAGAAACAATCTAAATGTCCATCGATGAATGAATGAATAAGAAAAATGTAGTATTTACAAATATTGGAATATTATTCAACCTTTAAAAAGAAGGAATTTCTGTTATATACTGCAACACGGATGAATTTTGAGGACATTGTGCTAAGTGAAATAAGCCAGTCACAAAGAGACAAATACTACACAAGTCTACATATCTGAGGTATCTAGAGTAGTCAAACTCTTACAAACAGTAAGTAGAATGGTTGCTTCCAGAGGCTGGGAGGAAGAGACAAAGGGGAGTTGTTCAATGGGTAAAGGGTTTCAATTTTTCAAGTTCTTGTGATGTTTCACAATAATGTGTATGTAGTTACTACTGTACTGTACTCTTCAAAATGGTTAAGATGATAAATTTTTGTGAAGTATTTTTTTTTTTTACCACAATAAAAGAAAAACCCACATCAACAAATTGCAATGTATGGACCTCATTTGTAGCTTGAGTCAAATAAGCTATCAAAAAAGTATGAGGCAATAGGTAAAAATTGAATGTTGACTGGATGTTTGATATAAATGCATTGATATTTTGTGTGATAATATACAGTAATTTTTACATGATTCTTCTCCTTTTAGATAATCTGAAATATTTATAGATGAAATATTTACTTTGAAACAACCCAGTAAGGGGAAAGCCGGGACGGCTCAGCGGGTTGAGCGCTCGCTTTGAGGCCCCGAGGACCGAGGATCGAATCCCGGCTCCGGCCCAGGCAGGACCCACGTGCTGAACTGGGGAGTTCCCACAGTTCGGTTCTCTAACTGTCTCTGTCTCTGTCTCTCTCTCTATCTGTCAAAAGTAAAATAGAAATAAATATGCACTGAAACAACCCAGTAAGGAGGAAGCAAGATGGCCACACGTTGAGACTTATTGACGCTGGATATTGGAGGTTCATGTACATCCCACTGTTGTATGTTTATTTTTTCCATAATAAAGATTAAAATAAACATAAAGCAAGTGCCTCTGGGAGAGTTGAGGCTGTTGGGTATTTACACTTCACCTTGAATTTATTAGTTGAGATTCTCTCCTCCTCACCTTCAGCAGGATGACCCAGGACCATCGGGCTGAATCCAGCTGTTCTGTGTTGCCAGACAGGCTTCCCTAAAATCTTTGCTGTCTGAAACTGCTCTTCCACTGACAAAACAAGGGACTCAGCCAATGAACCTCTAGTGAAAACACTCAGGAGCAGCAACTGGGGCTTAGTGGAGCAGCTCATTGTTTTACTGACATCTGTGAGTTGTGGCTTTAGGAACATTGTATTTCAGTAAAGATTCCTACTTTGGGTGGTAAGACTTGCTTTCCGGCAGTCTCATGGGTCCTTTGAGCAGCAGTGGCCACTCCAGTGCCCCAGCACCCAGACACGCTGACAACCAGTGAGGGCAGGGGCTTCTGTCTCCGTGGAGTGGAGACTGGGGTGAAGACCATCCAGAAGGAGGGTATGATGAAGTCACCAGGCACTGACAGAAAAGCGGCGGCAAAGCCTCGCACCTACTTGGAAGTGTTCCCCAGGGTGGACTCTTCCCTAGAAGAGGCAGGGAAGTTTCCTCCCACTTCCTGCCCTGCTGGGCTCTCTGCCCCAGCCCTTCCCTTCCCCAGCTGCTCCCACACAAAAAGGACGCTTAGGAAAACGGGGACGTGAGGGCCCCTCGGAGTCCTCACTCTTACCCCGCATTGCTCCTTCCCATTACTGCAGGAGGGTGAGGACAGTACTATCCAAGCCAAATACCAAAGGGGAACAAATTGCCCAGGGTTCACTGGTACTGCCAGCGGGGGTTATATTCTAATAGCTGGGTGGCTGCAAGAAGCCCTTATGGAGGGTATTTTGCTAAAACAGAATATAATGAAAGTAATCGAATTAATTGCTCTATACTAGTGGTTCAAAAAGAAACTACTTTCACAAGGACAAAGTTGTAATACTTTAATAATTTAAATATTAAGAATCAACTTCAGAAACATACACACACATACATAAAATTTAAACAATTTAATTGAACAGTGTATTTAAATGCATCAAATTCTTAAAAATCCCCAAGATGGACTCAAGATCATGGATATGAAAATGTAACTTTGAAGTGCTACAGAACAAAGTAAAACAGACAAGGTAATGACTTTGCATTTACCAATAAGATGGCAGGCTATGGATACCTTAGACCCCTATGGGAAAACTTCTAGGGAATGTTAGAGCAAAGAGTCATTAAAAAAGGAATAAAACTGATCTCAGAAAGATAAAATTATAGCTAACAATTTCTTTGGTCCTCCAAGTCATATCTGCTTTTACTTTAAAATACCAAACGTGAGTTAAGTGGTTAATTTTACCCCTATATGTGGAAACATTAAGCTGGATGTTTATATTAGCTTCAATTTTAAACAGAACTCAAAATCAACTGACACTGCACTTTAGAAACTCCAAATATAGAAAAATATAGAAAACAGAAGTAGGAAAGAATTAAAAAATATATATTGTCTCATCATAAGCCAAAAAGCATCAAACTGGCAGAGATAGGACTACCAAAGTTAAAGCAAGCATTGTAAGTTAATTTTTCTTAAGGTAATGGGATAAATTCGAAGATCACTATATCAGCCAAATAAAAAATTTTTCTGTGAAATAATTAATTGTGTTTGTGTCTTTGCAGGGGAGTTCAGGTTTCTGTTTATTTGTTTTAATTTGGCCCCACACTGCTCCAGTAAAGGAAATTTTAATATGATCATTAATAAGGCAACAGAACAGTTACAATGAAGACAAGACCCAGATAGATCACAAGGAAAATCAGTATGTGGGTTTCCAGTATCTTCCTGTAATTCCAGAAAATTACAGTAAATCTTCAGACACCAATGTATGGTTGTCACTAGACATTGGGCATAGCTTGTAATGCAGTCCACAATTAGTTCATACTGCATTCTTTCATGTTCATGGAAACTATGTTTCTGTGGACCTGAAAGTAAATGGACATTCTCAAAAGTTTCTGGAATACAGCAGACTCTCCATTAACTGGGACTCAAGTAACTGGTACTCTCAAGCAACCAGTAAAAATATTGAAAAAATAATACTACATTTATCCAACATGGGTGCCAGTTAATGGAGAGTCTATGCATATTTGTCCCATAGCTACCAATTCCCATGGGTGCCGGTTAACAGAGAGTCTGTTGTATTTAGAAAATATACTTGATAAGATCAAAGTTCTAAGGCATCTGCAAGGAACACACAAATTAAGCTCCCAAGAAACTTCAAAAGGTAGAATTTAAAGAAGTTATTTGCCGTGTCAGTACTAAGTCTTATAAAATAATGACTTTTAAATAAAGATAAAAGTATCTATAATCTATATGGTGTGATATTCACATCAAGGCACAGAGTTAAATGCCTAAATTCCTATATGTTGACATGAGAATGCACTCGTAAACAACTCCAGGAACTAATTCCCTATCCATGAATTTTAAAAAGCATATAAGGTAAAAATGTGCTTTTTTAACTCACAGTAAAATAAAAGACATAGGTACTTCACCACCTTCCCTTGGTGTTTAACATTACAACTAGACAGTTAAAAAATAAATATAAAAAAAACAAAAATGTAACTGGCATTTTAATAAACATGATTAAAGTGAAACCTGGTGGACTCTGAATTTGCAGAGCAATGCTGCACTCTATACAATAAATTATTGTAAGCACTACACCATTTTTTGCTTGGGGAGTGGAATAAGCAGTAGGTAGGCCATAGATTACTCCCATTTCCAACACTCCTATGCTTATGAACCAAATTAACACATTACTTGAACAAAATACATGAGTTCTCCCCTTTCCAGCACCCTCAGGTTATCTGAAATGGCAGTGATTTTTGTGCATATACCGGTGACTTAACACTATTGGTAGTTTGCTTGAATGTTGCCACTAAAAGGTGGCAAGAAGAAAGTAGAGGGACCACCCCTTTGTTAATTATTTTTATTTGACTTGCAATAAATAATTATGAAACACAGCGACAAGGAATAAGTTTCACATCCGTTACAATTGAGAATGGAATGTACAAACAGGCAAGACCAAACAGTGCTACTAGAAGCATGATCGGCAAAGCACACGGCACATGCTGACGTTCAGTTCCTAATGAGAGTGAGAAATTCCTCCCGAGTCTTTGGATCTTCCCGGAATACACCCAACATCGTGCTGGTCACAGTTTTGCTGTTCATTTTCTGTACCCCTCGCATTACCATGCACATGTGTCTACAAAACAAGGCAACAAAAAGGGTTGAAAGGAATAGACAGTTGCTGCTTTGGTTTCCAAAATCAAAAACAGGCTGAAAAATTAAGATTACACTGAATTCACAATAAACAAATTTGTCACTTAGATATATTTTATTTAAAACTTTTTTTTAAGTTTGTTAGTTTTATAACTTTTATTCTTATCAGTGATCAAGTCCTAATGCATCCAACAGGTGGGGCATAAAATGGAATACAAAAGCTGTCCGGAAAAATCTAGCCACTGTCGATATAATGAGACTGATTACATGGCTGGATAGTTTCCAGACAGCCTTCTTATTCTTCCTGGGTGAAAATCATCCATGGGGTCCACAGATAGAACAACTTCTAGATTAAAAAAAAAAAAAAAAAATCAGAATCCTTACTTGATCCACCTTTAGGACCAAGACAGCATCATGCCAGCTGTGGTGTTCACAGAAGTACTGATGTATGCTGGTGTCACCAGGGAGAATCCAGAGGACAGTGACCACAGTGAGTTTAAGCAACCTGATGAAGTGGGACAGCATACTGTACACAGTAGAGAGCCCATGCCATTCCAGAAGGACGGATGAGAACTTTGCTCACGAGATGTGTGCAATTCTAACTTCAAGAAATGTCTTCAGTTGCCCTTCATAGCTATTCTTAGCTCTTTTTCTATTTTTTAAATGTGTGGCAAAATATTAGAAAAATTCTATTTGGAGCAACAAAAAGCTACAGAAATCAAGAGAAGACATAAAACAGATCACTACGTCTGTGCTATGACTCCCTGCTCTTCCACAACCCCCACAAAAAAACAAACAAACAAAAAACCCTAAAACCAAACCAGTCTCCCATGTCCTGGTTCCCATTTTAGCAACACAGTAAATGAGAGTTAAGAGGGCTTCAGACTCAGCAATGGAAAGCGTGACAGTGTCAATGCGTGGCATCACCTCATACTAGAAAAACCAAGCAGCACTGAATGTTATTTTCATGCACCACTATGACATGATTAAAGGCAAATAATGAACTGCTACCGACTTACGTCGCTTCAACCACTACCCCAACTCCAGCAGGTCGTAAAGCTTCTGTGATTGCTACCGCAATTTGTTTCGTGAGGCGCTCCTGAACTGTGGATGCAACAAGGAGCTCAGTTTAAGAGTCTGACACAAACAACTGAAAGCTTTTGCTGCCTCTAGAATATCTGAACTCTTAAAAAAGCAGACTTCTGTGAGATTTAAAAGCCAAGATACATCAGGTTCTACTGGTTTGCTTTGTCTGCTGCCACAAGAGGCCCCTGTCCAATTCCCTGCCCTGCAGGACAGGTGCTGAAGAGAGCTCAGGAAACCCGGGCACCCTCCAGCACCACCGGAAGGAATGGATTCGAATGGCAATTGTCTCTCAGGTGAGCGGTGAGACCAACAGAATACTAATATAATAAGCACCCCATGGAAGCAAAGCAGAGCCAATGAATAAATAGCACACAACTGGATTAACAAAGGGTCCACGGTATGATTATTGAATTGTACTTAGAGCAACGTTGAAAACCAAAGATGTAACCTAAAAATAATGCAATTCCTGTGCTGAATACACAGCTAATCTTTGAGTACACACACTCACTGCAGCATTACATCTATTTGAAAGCTGATAAAATTCCCAAATGTTTATCAGAGCAGGAACTGATTAAATTGAGCTATAGCATAGCCATGCAATGGAATGCTAAACAGTCAGCAAAAATGAATGGGATAGTTAGTTACCTATATGTGGGGAAAGGTTTAAGATTTTTTTAAGTAAAAAAAAAAAAAAGCTCAGGAAAAAGGTAAGTGAAGCCCATTCATTACATATAATATGGGCCCATTTTTAAATGCTATAAAAATAAATTGATTTTAAAAATGTTAGTATATGAGGGCTGTCCAGAAAATATCCAGCCACGTCGTAATATGACAAATAGAGGCATTTATGGCTGAATTTTCCAGACAGCCTTTATATGCATAAAAATGTGAAGGAAGGGGAAGCCGGGATGGCTCAGTGGGTTAGGCGCTCACTTTGCAGCCCCGGAGACCGGGGATCGAATCCCGGCCCCGGCCCTTGTGGACCCATATGCTGAACTGGGGAGTGCCCCCAGTTCAGTTCTCACCGGGGCGAGACCACGGCCCAGTTCCTGCCCTGTGCAGCCTCGTGCCCACCTGTGGAATCAAACTGTGTGGAAAAACCAATGATGGCAACTATGGAGACTGTTCTGGGCCCTCCTCCTTCTCTCTATCTCTATCTCTGTATCTCTCTCTCTCTCTCTCTCTGTCAAAAACAATAAATAAATCTTTTTTAAAAAATGTGAAGGAAAATGTGAAGGAATATGCAAATACAACAATAATTTTTCTGGAGGTTTGAAACACAGCACTTTTCCTGTTTTATATTCCTACTAGGTTTTAATATTTATAAGCCATATGTATTACACTTACAATAAGAACAACAAAAATTACTTTTTTTTAAGAAAAATTATTTTTCTGGAAAATTAATAGTTTTAAAATTTACCTTGTAATCTTCTACTATAGATTTCTACAATCCTAAAAAAGAAAGAAGTGTTTTAGTTAGTCATAAATTACTTGATGTGAAATCGGTAAGGCTTCCTCATAAGACTTTGTAAGGACTTTTTGAAGCAACTGTAGGGTATGGGCAGGAGATTAATGCTTATAGATACAAAAACTACAGGGAAGTGAGAAGAGGGAAGATCTAAAGGAGGCCATCAACTATGACACAGAGTGGTACTTCCTTATGTCTCCAAAGAGAGAGAGAATTAAGAGTTCACTTAGGAAAAACACATTTTAGAGATGAGTAATTTTAAAGTTCCCAAGACATCAATTTTGGGTCACATCTCAAGTGTTCTAATTAATCATATTGTTTAATCAGAGCTTAAAGATGAAGTTAAAATTAAAATTCTATTAATTAATAGGCAGACCATTGTCAACTACTGTACCAACTAAATTAGGATAATCAGATTAGAGCTGCACTTCTTCAGATATCTCTGTATAAGATAGGTCTGTACAATAAGAACCCAATAATATTAACCCCCCAATATAAAAGCCTTCTGATCTTAGCTTATATATAAAGCACAGTCAGTCAAGTGATGATTTTCTCTTTTCAAGATCTTTTACTCTAGTTGTGAAATGTAAAGATGGCCACATGAATCACACATTTTAAAGTAAGAAAGCATGTTGAACTTTTATTTAAAATCTGGCCCTTTAGTCATGATTTTGGGCTCAGTTTAAGGATTGCCTAACCTATGAGGCATTTTAAGTCTCTTCCCCTTCAAAAGAACTGACAACTTAGTCCTTTATACCTCTGTTACAGCCAATAAAGTCAATAAATGGTGTGCCACCATATTCACCACTCAACCAGAAGGTGGGAGCCACTCTGGTTCTTCATGTTCCAGTAGGTAAACAACATTAAAGGAATCCCCCCCGCTGCTCAAAATAAAAAATAAAAATAAAAATAAAAAATATATATATATATATATATGATTTTTTTCTTTTTTGAATAAAAACCTGAGAAAGGATGGTTCATGCTCCTAGAGAGAAAGTATGTCTTATTCTTACTGCATCAAATTCCTGAATATGTTACTTCTGATAGTTTTCCAGGTGATTAATTTGTTATATAAGTAGGACATATCATCAATTTAAAAATTAGTAATGACTCTTCTCATAGTTATTTCTTTTTCTGGAGAAGAATTTTGGGCATAATACATTAGACAACAGTGGTAATATTGGGCATCCATATTTTGCCCCCCATTTTAATAGGAATGCCTCTAACATTTTACTCTCACCAGAGGTTTCTGGTAGATAGCCACAGTCATACCAAAGAAGAGTCATTCATGCATATCATTACTGAGTGCCTACTATGTACATATATGATTATGTGATGAACAGAGTCCTTATGCTCAGAGTTTATTTCTTATTCCATTTTGTTAATGTGCTGTGTCACATTGATTGATCTGCTGATTTTGAACCTCTTGGCATTCCTGAAATAAATCCCACCTCATTGTAGTGTACGATCCTTTTAATGTGTTGTTGAATTTGGTTTGTTAGTATTTTGTTGAAGGGGATGCCAGGATGGCTCAGTGGGTTGAGTGCTAACCTTGCAGCCCTGGGGTCCGGGATCAGGTCCTGGCCCCGGCCCATGCAGGCCCATGTGTTGAGCTGGTTGGAGTGTGGCCCCAGTTCAGTTCTCACCAGGCAAGCTTCCCATGTGAAAGGCCCCTGGTTTGGCCCCTGGCTTGTGGGGTCATGCCTCCCATGGAGGAGGCCCCCAGCCCGGTTCCTGTACTGCACAGCCCCTGCCCACCTGTGTGAAATGAAACCATATTGAAAAGTGACGGTGTACAACTATGGAGACTGCTCTGGGCCCTCCCCTTCCTCTCTGTCTCTCTGTCAAAAACAATAAAATCAATCTTAAAAATATATTTTGTTGAGGACTTTTGCATCCATGTTCATCGAAGATATTGGCCTGTAATTTTCTTTTCTTGCAGGGTACATGTCTGATTTGATATCAGGGTAGTGCTGGTCTCAAAACAATAAGTTTGGAAGTGTTCCCGCCTCTTCTATTTTTTGGAAGAGTTCGAGGAGGATTGGTATTAATTCCAAAATACAGGTTTGTACTTTGGACTGTGTACATTGGTATACAGTGTTTGCATCATTATAATTTTCTATCATGTCAAAAGATTTTAAAAAAACTTCTAAATAGCTAGTTAAAATTTTTTTTTGTATTAATTTCTAGTTTTCTTGTTACATGATCACCTATAAAATTTTTTAAAGCTTATGCTTGCCTTCTGGCCAAAATTCTATTACTCTGCTTTGTACATGCTTTTTGTCTATCTCTGTCAAAGACTGAGAGATACCAGTAATTAGTGTTCCCACTCACTTCTTCCAGGTTTGTTAGTCTCTCCGTGCATTTCAGCCAGTTCCTGTTTTCTGTTTTGAACTCTTTTGACATATAAAGATTCATGACCACTTTTATTATGAAAATTTCATCAAAATAAGAAGACCCACTTTGTCCACTTTAATAAATTGTCTTTATTATTTTGAACTTTTATGATTTTTAAAAAAATTAATGAGACATAGTTGGGTATTAGATTTACCCAGTGGACATTTACTTAAATAGCTCAATTACTGGTCTTATAACCTCTGTGCTAGGGCCTCTGTTTTCTCTATGCTTCCTTTCCTCTTCTTCCTCCTCTGGCAACTGGGAAAGTAATCTGGTGACACTTTTGCAGGAAGAACAAATGGATGCTATAATTTAACCCTTGCAAATCTTCAGAGTATTTGTGATATCCTCATATAACTTGACTTGACTTGACACCAGGCTGCACATACTCTGGTGTGACTAGAGCAGAGAGCAAAAGTGCAGCAGGAAATAGAACTGATCACAGTGGGACTTGTCAGGTAAAGTAAGTTTGAACTTCCTCTTAAAAGCTATAGGGAGCTATGAAGGAGCAGCAGCAGCAAATTCACACTTAGAAAAAATATCCTAGCAGCATGTGAGAGCAGATTTAAGAACCCTAAGAGATTAGAGGCAAAGAAGAATTAGGAGTTTAACCAAAAATCCAGCAGGAACATAAGAAAAGCCTGACAGAGCGGCAGCAAGGAGAGTGAGAAGGCATGCATGGTAACAGGAGGGAAGTAGGGGTGCAGAAGGTCACTGAGCATGCAACAGCCACAAACAGATTCCCCATCACTGCTTGCCCCCAAAATGCATTCCAGATGTAGCAAAAATTTAAGTATAAAAATTGCCCAGACAACACGCGTTTATGATTACATAGACATTTTTAACTCCTGTATGGAAAAATCATACTATGAAACAAAATCAAAGAACAAATGACAAGCCCAGAAAAATTATTTGCAGCACCTGACCTAACTGTTTTAACATTCAGAGAGCTCATATAAATCAGTAATAAAAAGGCAAGCAGCCCAATGGAAAAATTAGCAAAGGCTAAGTACGGGAAGTTTCTGAAAAGATTCAACCTCATTCTATTAAATAAATGCAAATTAAAACAATAGCTACCATTTTTCACTTACTAAAAACTGAAAAGTTTGATGGAACCCAGTGTTGGCAAAAACACACATTCTTTATCTCATATTAGAGTATAAATTGGTATAATCTTTTTTGGAGAGCAATTTGTGATATCGAAAATTTAGCTACCCTTAACTCAGCAAATTTTACTCTAGTAATTTATCTTACAGCTAGACTCAAAGTATGAAAATATATAAAAATATGTTCACCAAAGCATCCCTTCTTTGACAATAGCCTCAATGTATAGACTATACTTATCTATATCAAAGGCTAATTAAATAAATTAATCAACCAAAGAAATACGATGTAGCCATTAAAAGGAACTTGGAATTTTTGACTAAAAGATGTCCAAAGGATTTCAATGTATTTTAAACCAAAAAATAAACAAACAAACAAACAGAAATGTTGTAGTACAGAACATAGGGCATAACTGCCTTTTTTTTTTGCTTTATTTTGTTTTGCTAGTTTTAATGAGCTATATGTTTATGTTTGCACAGAAATTTTCTAGGATAGTGAAAGAAACAGTAGACTCTCTGTTAACTGGAACTCTCAAGCAACCAGCAAAATGATCAGACAAATAATACTACATTTATCCAGCATGGGTGCCAGTTAACTGAGACTATACTTACATTTATCTGGCCTCTACCAATCCCCATGGGTGCCAGTTAATGCAGAGTCTACTGAATCTAGTTTTAACTTTGGGGAATGGAAATAGGAAAAAAAAGCTTTCCCTTTACTCACTCATTTGTATTTAAACTTAACTAGTAAGTATGTTATTTTTATAATTGAGAAAGAGGGAAAAAAAGAATGTTCACTTTGTAATCTAATGCCCACCCTACTTTTTTAGCTCTCTCTCCTTCACCCCTGCCTAAATATCTTATTTCTATCAATTAAATCTGCTCTCTATCCACTGGAATATGCCTTGCTCCAACCTTCCTCTTTGCATTAACTATACCTACAGGAATTTCTCTTTCATTGAGAACTCTGTTCACCCCCCTAACCCCC